>JAOWAN010000054.1:2705466-2722403 GCA_028566635.1 Lobelia cardinalis | reverse complement strand
CTGACGAGCGCCTAGGCGCTCGGTTCTATTAGGAGCGCCCAATGCACATATATGTTATAAATTATGCACATATACGTTATAAAATACACATATTAATTATATCACGTATATGTGCATAATTAATATGTGCATTTTATAACACGTATATGTACATAATTTATAACATATATGTGTATTGGACGCTCCTAATAGAATCAAGCGCCTAGGCGCTCCTAATAGAATTTGTACCGTCGACATAGCCAAGGAGGCGATAGCCTCGTAAAGTGGCTTGAGTTTGGATTTTCCATGTTAAATAATTGGGCGGAACGGGTTTTGCCAGTAGGGGCTGATTGTGAAGGCGATGATCGGATGATCAGGGTCTTATAGGTTGTGAAGTATGGATATGCCGTTCAACGCCATGGGTTGCGGGGATGCTATTTTTAGAGAAGAGAGATGAAGTCTCTTGGGGGAATACGGCAGTAGAGATAAAGTCTCGTTTGAGTAGGCCTGGCAATTTGAGTTCATAACCCATTAATTTACCCAATCCAACCTATTGAAAATCTAACCCAACTCAACCCAATTAATTAATAGGTTGAAACAGATTACCCATTATAACCTATTACTATTAATGGTATAATTATTATGTGTATTTTATAATACATATATGTGCATAATTTATAATATATATGTGCATTGGGCGCTCCTAACACAACCGAGAGCCTAGACTCTCATCAGATTTTGCCCTCTAATCCAACCCAACTTACCCAATTGACAGGCCTACGTGTGAGGAGATGGTAGAAAAAAAGAGTATTGATTGTAAGACTTATGAGCTAAGGGCATCCACAACTTTGATTGAATCTCAGCATTTTGCCACCTCAGCATTCTACTAATTTTTCACTTTTCAGATTTTATTTCAGACATATTCTCTCAGATTTGCCATATCAGCATTCCACTAACTTTATTTCCTCAACTTTATTTTCATTATTTCAATTATAATTATTTTTAAAATTAATTTTAATATATTATTTTACTTTTATTAATACATGAATCTCAATTAAATATAAAATAAATTTGAAATAAAATGACATTAAATTAAAAAAAATCATACTTAGAATGTAAATAAAATAAAACGACTTGAAAATAAAATACTTAATCAATCATTTCCAAGATCGCTTCCACCCGTTCCGCTAAACGGTCAAATTACATAAATAAGCACACTTTAAAATGCAAATAAAAAATGAAAAGAAGAAGAAGAAGAAGCTGGGCTGTTTTTATAGATTAAAAAAAAAGAAAAAAAAAGAGCCATTTGAAATTGTAAAATATTTTAATTGTAAAACATTTTAATTGTGAACAAAAATTTCTTTGTTTTTCACATGTCAAGTTGTCATTTATTTTTGGTCTGATTAAGTCTCAAGTAAAAATCTTGAATGACAAAGATCAGACTTAAGATTTTGTAAAAAAATACATCTCTCGCAACAGCAAAGTATGAGGAGAAGAGTGTTAAGACTCTTTTTCAGATTGGGCTAAGACACTGTTGTGGATGCCCTAATGAAATGTGCATGGCTTGATACAAGTGAATATTTGTGGCAATAAATGTTGATTAGTCGGATATACCCAATAATTCAGATAAATGACTTACATCTGTGATGATTCAACCCTTCTAGCTCTGTGGGTCCATAAAATTCACTCGGTTTTGGTAATAAGATAGCTTTTCAAAGAATTCTCTAGGATTTTATGGTATAGACGCTGACCTCCCCCTCTTTGCCCCGCATGCTGGAGTCAGAACCTTTTCATGGAAAGGGATCGGGTAGCTATAGCGAATACAATGATAGAGTTGAAAGAAGCTCGTCGGCTGAACTCATTGATCTAGCCGACGCCTTTTCGTTGGTAGATCTGGTGAGAGAAATATAGAGAGAAACGAAAAGAACAATGTAGCAGATCTTGTGAGAGAAATGAGGAAATTAGGTTTTTAAGTAAATACGAAAATGCTATCGCACGGGCTTAAGAAAGACATCATCTCGATCGCCCAAATTTTTAGATCTAATGATCAGAAAATGTTCTTAAATTTTTACGATTATATGATTTTTAAGGGAATAGGTCCTATACATATTATATATACATGAAGTGTTCCTTTAATTAAAGGATTTTGAATCCTTCTAGAACTTCATCTATAATTACAAAACTAAATTTGTTTATGTGCTTCCTATAGGTGGATCAGTGATTACCTTACATTTATGTTCAAGAGGTATCAGAATTTTGTATAAATGGTTAATCTGCGGATATAAGCATACTTTTTGATCCTCCAAGGTTTTAGGTGGCCATGCAACCGTATTTTACATAATTATTTAGGATATATTTTGTTTAAAAGGTGGAATCGTCCATCTTAGGCGTTTCTACTATATTGCTCCACATCTTAGCAGAAGAGGTAAATCACGGTGATTTAAAACTTGACAAATAAGAGGACGGGTCCTAGTGGCCATTGAGATATATTTTATTTATGGGCCACGATGTTAATTTATCATCGTTTTTTATTTTTAAATTTTTATAAATTTCATCATTTTCTCTCTATCTCTCTTTTCTTTTTTTTTTTTTAAATCGTTTTTATGTAACGTACTTGGTACAAGGGTCAAGAATCATAGAAAATACTGGAATAGCAACAGCAAAATTAGTGACAGACATTTTTCGTCGCTAAATAGCGACGAAAATCGTTGTTAAATAGCGACGAAAACCATTAGCATTAATATTTTCGTCGCTAAATTGTTTCCTCGGGTCAACTGAAGGTCAAAAATATTAGCGACGATTTTCGTCGCTGATTTTTCCACCTATCCATCGTTAATTCTGATTTTCGTCGCTAAATTTTCCGTCAAATTTGTCGGAAAAATTAGCGACGAAAACTGTCACTATTTTACTATTGCCGTCGCTAAAAAGTAGATAAATTAGCGACGAAAGGTCCTATTTCCGTCGCTAATTCCTATTTCATTTCTTCAAAAATCAGAAACGACCGCCCTCTCCTCTCCTCTCCCTCTCTTACTCACCACTCTCCCTCTCCCTCTCTCATTCCCTCCATCCCTCTCTCTTTCTACATATCTCTCCCCTAGGGGTATAACGGTTCGGTCTGGTTCGATTTGTGGTATAAATCGCAAGCCGAACCGACCCCCCTCGGTTTGGAGATTTACAAACCTAAACCGAACCACTTAACATAAAAACCAAACTAAATGGAACCGATAAATCGCGGTTTGGTTCGATTTGGTTCGTCGATTTAGAGCAAATAAATCAAGGGCATCTGTTTCTTTGATTCTGTGGACAATCAAATCGATCAAAATGTTGACTTCAGATCATTCTTTGTACATACAAATGTTGTAAGAGGAACATAATCACGCAAGTAATTTGCCATCCTATTTCGGGTTGCTTTCTGAAACTTTCTTTAGAAAATAGATTAACTCAACCCAGAATATGTGACAAACTTATTAAATTCAACATGAAAATTAGAAGGAAAAAAGATTAGTGTTCTATAATATGAAGAGTAATTTAGTACATGGCAGGATCTGCTAATAGAACTCTCAAAAGGGGATTAATTATCATTCCAAAGGTCTGTAGATCTTGCTTAGTTGTCCTATTTACATAACAACTGTTCTAGTCACCATTGTTTCCTAGGCTATATGCACTGTTAATGGAAAACAAAAGGGCATTACTCATGGAAGCAGAAGACCATATGCTTCAGTTCGCAAGTTAAGTAGTCTACTTAAAATGCAGAAAATTAGAAACGCAGAGAAGAAGAAGGTCGGGCTCAAGCGAGAAATAAGGCAGAATGAGAACTTAGAGGAAGGACTGAGAGAGAAAGAGAGAGCGAGAGAGGGAGAAAGAAAGGGGGAAGGAGGGGGGAGATAACGAATAACTTACCATCAATGTTTCACGCGAATGATTGGAGATGGCAACGAGCAAGAGGCGCCAATTGAGCTGCAAGCGGTTGTTGAGCGAGAGGTCCAGGAGCAAGAGAAAGAGAGGCTAGGGTTTGTTTGGGGGAAATGAAATTTTATGAAAATCGTCGAGTGTTTTGAATTTTGATGTATTGTTAGGTTATGTTCGTTTTGATTTGATTTTTTAGTTTTTTTTTAAATCTTTAATATAAATTGTAATAATATTAACTATTAAGGAATATATATAAATATAAATAAAAGTATAAGGGGTATATACAAAAATACACATACTTTACCTATCGGTTTGGTTTGGTTCGGTTTGAGGCACTGAAACTGCAAATCGAACCGAACCGATAGGTAAAGTATGTGAACCGTGCAGTTTGAAAATTTTACAAACCGTAACCGAACCGTTGCTCGTCGAAACCAAACCAAACTGGTCGGTTTGGTTCGGTCTGGTTCGGTCGTCGATTTAGGCGGTTTGGACTTACACTAGGGGTGATCATGGTTCGGTTTGGTTCGGTTTTGGTCACTTTTGTTCAAAATCGCAACCAAACCAATAGTTCGATTTTATCATTTTTTAAAATCGAAACCAACCCAAAAATATGAAAAATCGATTCTTCGGTTTTACATTTTTCGGTTCGATTTTTATATACTTTCGTTTTTCAAAAATAATTTATGTAATTCTCAAATTTTAATAGGAAATAGAACAAATTCATAAATTAGAGATTTTCAATCAAAAAAAATAATAATTTATAATTCAATTTACAAAATTTAAGTGAACATAATTCTCTATTATGGAAGTTGAATAAGAAAAAATCGAAAGTAAAAGGAAAAGAGTGAAATTTTATTTAAATACAATACTCAATATTATAAAATATTAATTCATTGATAATATAAGTGTATATAAGTAATTAACTAAGTGAAAAAAATTAAATATATAGTAGTAATATTATTTCGGTTCGGTTCGGTTTGAAACATATTCACATATGCCGAATTTTGAATTTTGAGTTTTAACTTTTAATTAGTTAATCTTTGTTTAAGATTCATGTTTAGCTAAAGCATTATATCTTATCAACTTTTAATTGCTGTGATATATAATTATATGTGAATTACTTTGATATTTAAGATTCATGTTTATGTCGGTTCATCTTGTCTATTAGTTCAATTTTAGTGCTACTATTTTAATTAAGTATTCTGAATATTAATTAACTTCTAATTTGAATTTAAAAACAAAAATAATTAAAAACAAAATAATTATATTATGAATTTATTAAATATAATTAATTAATATGAATATTACAACAAAAATAGTTAATTAAAAAGCAACCAAAAACAAAAAATAAAACAACCAATAAAAACTAAAATAAAAATAGGAACTAAAAACAATTTTTTTTATTAAAACCGTTAAGTAAAAAATAAAATAAAACAGCAAATAAAAATTAAAAATAAAATAAAACAACAAATAAAAATTGAAAATTAAAACATAATATAAAATTGAAATTAAAACAACAAATAGAAAATAGAAAAAGCAAATATTAAGTAAAATTAATTGAGATTTCCTTCACTAAGGAGAAGTATTGCACTTATAGTTGCTATTTGCCAATGTGAAAGACTTCTCCATTCAGGTCTTTAAGGACGGGCTCTCTATAGTTTTTTTTGGGTTGTTGTTGGTATAATTCAATTTTGGATTGTTTTGAATTCAACATCCACAACTTTGAGATCTCTTAGAAGAAACGCACTAACGGCGTCAAAAGTGGATTAACAACTATTATTTTTTCAGAAACTCCATAAATCCTTCATTGTAATACTTAAATGCATATTAGTATCTTGTGCCACTTATTAATATCTAATTATAGAAAGATTAACCATCAAGAATATTTTTTCATGGATTAATCATCATTCTCATTGTAAAATCTTTCTAGATATTTGTATACGAGTTAACAAGTGCTTTGGGTGCATTGAATAGCTAGCATCGTTCTCAATATATTTTTCTCGAGTGTTTGTGGAGAAAAAGTGTTGGAAGATTAATTGAGGTAGCTTAGTCTAGCACTGTTTCGTGATTCAAAATTATTGTGGTGAAGTTTGAAGCTCTTGATCACCTTTTGTGCTTGTTAACTGCTCTTTCTTAATGTGAATTAGCTGTGTAGATTAAGATTAATAGATTTTGTGTTATGAATTATATATATGCGAGTGCTCAGCTGAAAAGCAAGTTTTGTATTTTGTTGATTCTTTAATTAAGAACTCGATAATGACCGTGAGGTGTTTGCAAGTGTGTAGAATTGATTGTAATTTTTGAAATCCTTTGAGTGAAATACTTTCGGTATTATGTTATCTTCATTAACATCAAGCACACACCGTCAATGGTGGCTTAAACATAAGCTTGTGCCGCGGGACGAAAGGACGCGTGGGCCATTATTTTTGAGGTATATATAAATATTTATTATAAATGACTTGTTACTTTAAGTTTTTTAATTTTTACTTTATTAATTGTGGCGTTTAATTATGTTTATTTTATTTTGACATGCTGCATTTACCGTGGATATCGAGACCGATTTCACGAAAGACCAGTTTTGGAGCTACGTACGCTAGGAAGAATAATTTGCTCTAAACGTACATAATTATATATTCATTTTTAACAAATGGGCGGATGACTAAAAATATGATATTGTTTTATATTAATGTTTTGGAAACTTTTACCTTAGAATTCCTCATATAGTCATGGAGCAATTTCTGAAATATTATACCATGTGAGGAAAGTTAATGCCCAACAGATAGCACTTCTTATGCTCTTTGCGTTCCATATGAGTTTTCAGTTTTTTGTAATAAAATTTCTAATGGTTTTCATTTTTCACTGATCAAGTTCTAATTGAAGAGGAGCTATGTTACTTGGATCCTTCACTTTTGCTAAAGTATTCGTGTTTTACACGACATGTGTGGGTATGGCTATGTTGATCATGGTTCGGTTTGATTCGATTTTGGTCACTTTTGATCAAAACAGCAATCAAACCAATAGTTCGGTTTTATCATTTTTCAAAAACCGAAATCAACCAAAAAATATGAAAAATCGATTCTTCGGTTTTACATTTTTCGGTTCGGTTTTTATAAACTTTCGGTTTTCGAAAAGAATTTATGTAATTTTTAAATTTTAATAGGTAATAGAACAAATTCATAGAGTAGAGATTTTTAATCACAAAAAAAAAATGATTTAATTTACAAAATTTAATTGAACATAATTCTCTATTATGGAAGTTGAATAAGAAAAAATCGAAAGTAAAAGAAAAAAAGTAAAAATTTATATAAATACAATACTCAATATTATAAAATATTAATGCATTGATATTATAAGTGTATATGAGTAATTAATTAAGTAAAAACAATTAAATATATAGTAATAATATTATCTCGGTTCGGTTCGATTTGAAAAGTGAAATATCACGGCTAAACCGCAACCAAATCAATATTCTCGGTTTTGATAATTCTATAAACCGAAACCAAACCAATACATTGGTTCGATTTTTTTTCGCTCGATTTCATCGGTTTGATTCGGTTGGTTCGATTTTACATTTTTTTTTTGCTCAGCCCTAATTAACGGTACTCGCATAAGGCTCCGTCGTTTATGACTTCTGCTCCCAACAGTTTGCTACGTAAGGGGTTCGACTGTCATGTGTCCAAATTGTGGATAAATGGTGTATCCATATACTTCCTTAAAAAGCATTTCATCATTTATATGAAAGTATATGCCTTTGATGTCGAGTCTATCTTTCAGTATCTTGCTGTTTTGGGCTTTATCTTCAGCCCTATGCTTGGGGTATGGGCTTGGGTTTGCTCCTGGGCTGGCCCAGATTTGTCAGACTGAAACGGGCTTTGGAGCAGACTGGTCGAGTTCTCAGTTCTCACAGTCACAAGTGCATTCAACAGCTCAAATTTCAGAAACACGCACTCTCTCTCTCTCTCTCTCTCTCTCTCTCACACACACACACACACACACACACACACACACACACACACGGACAGTAAGCATGTCGTCAAACAATCCTTCACAGCTGCTTCCTCAAGGTACGTGCTTTACATAGTCAACTTTACTGGCCGAACCCCTTTTAAGAATTAAGTAGGGTGTGGAACTTTCTTTAATTTAATAATTAGTACACACTTTATATTGAATTTTGCTGTTGGGTTTTAATAACTTCTTAAACCTGTGCTGATTTGGTTTCTTTGTTTGATTGTTCTGACTTTCTTATGAATTTTGCTGTTGGGTTTAGTGGGTTCTGAAAACTGTGTTAATTAGGTTATGTTTGTTTATTTGCTTTATCTATTTGGGGATTTGATGCAGAGCTGATAGATAGATGCATAGGGTCAAAGATATGGGTGATAATGAAAGGTGATAAAGAGCTTGTTGGTACCCTGAAAGGGTTCGATGTCTATGTTAACATGGTCCTCGAAGACGTCACTGAATAGTAAGTATCAACCCCCCCCCCCTTCTCTTCTATCTCTTGTTTCTGTGTGTGTTTGTGCATGTGTAATTAATTCTAAGGGAAGTACTAGTGTCTAGTAGTATTTTGCTTGTGACAATAGGCTTTTAGCAACATTTGGAGGTCTTATTTAAAAATTTTACATTAAACACTCACCCTGAAAACGATTTATGCTGATGTGATGAATGGTTTATAACTTTGTTCCCTCTGTCTATTTGTTCTGATACAGTGTTGTCTAATACTATCAGCCCGTGATGTACATATGGAACTGATGATATGATTCTACTGTCTTATTCAAATACAATCAATATTATTCACGCTTGTTTTTATCAAAGTGAAACAACGTATATTTTCCTAAACTAGTTTGCTCAAGGAAGAGTCATTCTGGTCAGAGGGTAGAGTGAGTGAGATAGTTGAAAGATGCTATTTGTACACACATTATGGCTTAAGGTTGTCTAACTTCTTGACAGATTACTGAATAGGAAAGGCATTAAGAAGGTTGTAATCCATTTAGTGGGTTACCTTACATTTGATGATAGCTCTAAAAATAATAGTCTCTTTTTTTTTCTTGGTTGCATCCTTTCTTCTTGCTTGTATATCTCGCTGTAGGCCTTGCTTCAAACGCTAGGAAATGGATACTGATATGAATACTCTATGATAGAGCACAATCAAAGAATGCTTGTACACTTGGATTACAGTTTATGTATAAAAGTATCTGTTTGCGAGAATTACACTAAAAAGATGATAACTTTTCTTCTTCCCCTTACCATTTCTAACTCTGCTACAGAAGAACTTTTTTTTTCCTTTCTTTTTTCTACTGAGTAATTATACATATTTTGCATTAATGGAATTCGTATTGTTTATTCCAAGTTTTTTTGGAATATAGCATTATGAAATTTAGTATGATAGAAAAGCGATTAAATACAACATGGACACTAAGGCACTTGTTAGGATTTGTTGTATAAACTATAAATATTAGTACTGATAGTAGACTTAAGGGAAGACAGTGTAACCAGTCCAGTAAATGGGAGAAACGATATGCTGAATCAAGTTGATTTGTGGTATTATAAGTGTGGTAAGTACTCGTATTAAGTATCCTCTATTCCACTTTGGGGTGGTCCAAGATAAAGAGCATAAAAGAAAAGGTTTTGGCCACAAGTTTTTCCACGACCCACAATTAAGCTCTTTGTGTCCGAGCATTGTAGAGTCAATTGCGCTCCTAAAACTGTATGCCAAGCCAAACATGACACGTGGAATGGAGGGAGTATATAATAATCAGGTTAGGCATACGTACGCTAGGAAGAATAATTTTGCTCTAAACGGACATAATTATTTATTCATTTTTAACAAATGGGCGGATGACTAAAAATATGATATTGTTTTATATTAATGTTTTGGAAACTTTTACCTTAGAATTCCTCATATAGTCATGGAGCAATTTCTGAAATATTATACCATGTGAGGAAAGTTAATGCCCAACAGATAGCACTTCTTATGCTCTTTGCGTTCCATATGAGTTTTCAGTTTTTTGTAATAAAATTTCTAATGGTTTTCATTTTTCACTGATCAAGTTCTAATTGAAGAGGAGCTATGTTAGGTGGACCCTTCACTTTTGCTAAAGTACCCGTGTCCGACACGACATGTGTGTGGTGTGGCTGTTTGCCACTAAATTTGGTGTAAATTTTACAATTTTGGAGGATTGACACCCGGATCTGCACCCGTGCCGGATAATCGTAACCGAGTCCATGTAAAATAGTTGAAGAGTATGGGCCCAAAGTCTGGGGAAAATGAAAAAGGGACAATAGAAATTCATACTTTATATCTGAAATATTAGCATACTAAATGTTGCAATCTCTTTGAGTTCCAAGTGACCATATCTTGTATTTCTTTCAACAATATCAAATGTGGCTTCTTCAGTTGCATGAGAAGACACTTAAAACTGCCCCTTTACATGCTGTAACTTCATTCTTCTATCAGAAACCCGGAGCTTATTTTACTTCCTTCCCACTCCCATAGCTTTTTACCATCAAAGGAAAGCCTTGGGCATTCCTCTAACTGCATGTATTTTTGTAAAGTACCTCCAACTAAATGTTTGCTGCCACGGGCTAGCATCAGTACACTAACATTTCTTGGATAGAGTCCATGTGTATTTTACAGTGTATCCATATGTGCCGACATCCTATAATAAATAAAAATATGTTGACACAAGCAGAGCAGAGAGACCTATATGGCGGGTTGAAGTGCAATTTGACGTCCCTTTGCTTCTTGTTTCCTTTGTTTCAGAAGCAAAATTTTCTGTTTTGGTTTATTTATGTATGTTTTGCCAACTTGTGGTGTTGTTCATTAAACATTGTACATTATCTGTGAGCCCTCTCTCTTTTTTTCTTTTCTTATTACACATATGATGTGCTGAAAGTGCTGCAATGACATTGTTCAGTGAAATCACCTCAGAAGGCCGGAGAATCACAAAGCTTGATCAGATCTTGCTCAATGGCAACAACATTGCTATTGTAAGCGAGAAGTGCCTATTTTATTCTTCCTGTTATAAAATTCAGGAATTCTTCACGTGTTGGTTAATGAATTCCTTGCGCCCATGCAGCTAGTTCCTGGTGGCTCGCCTGATCCGGAATGATGTCTTCTTTCTAGTATTGATCGCGTACAGTACTTTGATATGAGGTTATTGAAGAAGCTGTCCAATGTCTGACAAAATACAGATTCGGAGCAGAATATATGTAGTAACTAATCACTCTCAAGTTTTTCTAAGAATGGTTTTGTTCTGCACCAATATTGATTTTGAGACTTGTTTCTGAGAATGATGGCCAACAGGAAAATTCTATTTGTAAAGTGAATTTTCTGGTTAAATGATGGTTATGTGATAAATGGTTGATGTGTCTGCTGCTGGACAATGGACATAGTAGTCTTAGTTGATGTTTGTCAGGTCTCAGAAGAGTTGTGCTCAATGGAACATTGATTTTCTATTCACTTTATTAGCATGTGAAAACTTTGATCATATGCCAGCACCACAAGCCATTTTGATATTTAATCTTTGACAAATTGCAGAAATAGTTCTCGTATGTGATAAAGTATTTGGGAAAAAATTCTTAAATTTAAGTTTGCTTAATTTTGGTCTTTGTATTGAAAAAAGTTAGCACAATCGGTTCAAAATTTTAATTCGGTTTAATTAAATTTGGAATAGGAATAACTATGCATGACACATTTTGCTGATGAGCCAAAAAAAATGTTAGATTCACTAATTTTTTTATCTTTTTTTTATTCTTCTTGTAGAGAATAGAGAAAATAAGTTGATCTGATAGAAAAAATGAGTAAATTTGACGTTTTTATTCCCGTCACTAACAAGTATCGTGCATTTTTATTTCTATTCAAATTTAATTGGATCAAAATACTCTTTTCATTTCAATTATACAGGTCATGGGACAAAAACTCATGAATTAATGTTCAGCACTTAATACATTTATTATTTTTTTTCCACATTTATCCTTATTAATTGTTAAACTTTAAGTTGCAATTGATTTACTTTATAAATAGATTGTATAATTATGAGTATAATGAGAAAGTAAGCAATAAATGTCTATTAAAAATTGAAATAGTCATAATTTTGAGACAAACAAAAATAAAAAATTAGTCAATATAAATAAGATGAAGAGAGTAATAAGTGTTTAGGACTTGCTCCTATTTTTTCAATGCAGAAATCAAAATTGAACAATTTTACTTTTAAAAATTTTTCCCCAAATATTTTTTCAATAGACCATTTCTACATTTCACCCTTTAATTTTTCATTTTCCATGGGCATAATTTGTTTTATACCTCTTTCTTACTTTTTTATATCATTAAAAATAATTACCAATGAAATTTCTAACCAAACTCCAATTATATATATATATATATATATATATATTCATGCTGCTTCCTTTTTTTCTTTTTGTAGCTATGATGACTTAATTAATCCAAGTGATCAGTGTGTGTTTGTTTTGTGTGTGGGGAAAAAAGGAGAGAAGAAATTACACTTAATTCTCAAACATTTATATCACGAAAATATTGACTCTGGGTGGTTGCCGCTTGAGCAATAACTGAGCCAAACCAAGAAGAGCTTCAATCTTCATCCAAAAGGTTTGAAAATTTAGAATATCAAAAGCTTGACTAATTTTAATTAATTTTTCATGACTAGAAAGATACATGGGGTACAAGGTCCCAGCAGAAGCAGAAGGACAAAGGAGAAAATAAGGCTATCAAAACTGGATTCTGATCTCAGACCAGGAGCACGTGCACCAGCAGAAAACCATACGTATAATTTTAACCATCCGTTGTGAGGTACCTGGAGAGGTCCCTCTCAATGTTTCCTCCTAAATCTCTATACCATCCGAAATGTTTCCTCCTCTGCACTACTCATCGGTTACACATCCATTTGATGCTGATTGAACGTTCTTGATGTACTGGGAAATACAAGATCAGATACTCTTTCAGAATGGCAATGTGGCAACTACTACTTCTACATGCATATAGTTTTGTAACCAATATTTGTAATAACACAACATTTAGTCTTGTCCAGGACAAAAACATGCATACCTTGTAAAGAACGCCCCGGTGAGCCTTGTATGCTGGGCGAGTCCATCTTTTTCTTCGCTCGGCTAGCTCCTCGTCTGTTAAATGGACATCCATTCTCTTTTTGCTTATATCTACAGTGATAACATCCCCATTCTCAATGAGACCAATGGGGCCACCTTCCTGCATTCCATATTAGACACCTCAGTGTAACTTTTATGTTTTTTCATATTTTAACATTGGGCCAAACTTCATATATGTCAAGGAAGTCCCCACTTCTTTATTATGAGAAGGTCAATATGAAAAGAGTGGGAAATTCCGCCTCCTCAAAGTATACACCAAAGTTCACTTAATCCCCCAGGCCCAAACTTAGAGCAATTGGTTCCCCAGGCCCATTCAGAGTGACATTTCGGGAAAAAATCGGTATTTTATTTATTTTCTAAGTTTGGGTCCAGGGTTAAGTGAATTTTGGTGGTTACTTTGGGGGTAAATTTTTTTTTGCCCGAAACAGAGTTGAAGAGAAACCGAAAAGAGATTAATGGAAGAGCGAGCATGCACCTGTGCTTCAGGACATATGTGTCCAACAACGTATCCATGTGAGCCACCTGAAAACCTTCCGTCGGTCAACAGAGCAACTTCCTGCACCATTCACAAACAATACCAAGATATGCGCATCAGTAACAAGATAACAGATAGCCAAAGTAGGAGAATAATAGAGGGCCGAGAATATGAGAAGAAATATTTTTCAAGAGAAATTATGCAGCGCCAAAATTCCAAAGAAAATAGGAAGAGCGAGTATAGTTTACAGGACAAGAAATGAGAGCAACCCAGAAACTCCAAAAAATTTATCCAATCATCGTCATACCTTTCCAAGACCTGCTCCCATAATTGCACTAGTGGGAGTCAGCATTTCAGGCATTCCTGGTCCCCCTTTAGGCCCCTCTCCTCTAATAACTACCACTTTTCCCTGAAACAAGGATTTAGATATCCCATTACAATCACTTTAACGTAGATCAAAACAGGAAGAAAAAAATGAAACAAATTAGTAGAAGATTCAGTCCAAGTGTTCGTAGTAACTAGATTCATAACAGGTGTTTGTGGTACCTAGATGCAGAAATAAGATGCTTTTTAAGATTGGATAATAGCCTAATTGCTCATTACCAAAATGGTTATCAGAGCATCCTACCTTAAAGCTCGCCGGGTTCTCCGTAATGGCTGCAATCATTGATTCCTCTCCTTCAAAGACGAGAGCAGGACCTGTAGAGGTTTCAACATTCACTATCCAGCAGACTACTTTGCAATGAACAATAATGCAACTGTAAAACAGGATGTAACCAAGTAACTCAAGAGTGATTTAATAACTTGGAAAGAAAACAAAATACCAGAGAAATATAACCCTTCTTTTCCGGTAATCTTTGCTACAGAACCCTCCGGAGCAATATTTCCATATAATATCTGGATATGGGCTGTTTCCTTTATGGGGTTTGTCAGTGGTCTAATGATTTGCTGGCAAATGGACAAAAAATAAATATATATTTATATCCTTGCAAAATCTTTAATCATTTCAAAATGAAAAGGAGAAACAAGAGATATCTTACCTGACCTTCAGATAAAGAAGGGAATAGTTTGGCATTTTCAGCCAGTGTCTTCCCAGTGACTGTAGTAGTAAACAACAGTACAGTTAACCACACTTGTGACCAAATATGTAACACAACTTTTCCAATATGCAAACCAAAATCTAATATGCATTACCAGTAATGCAATCACCGTCCAAAAGCCCGAGTTCCAAGAGGTTGCGAAGTATTGCAGGTGTTCCTCCAATCTAACAACCCATGAAAAGAAGTGGAAAATAAATACCTTGTCTATACACGTACAGAAGAGAGAGTGGAACAGTGTAACAAGAATTTATAACATGTAAAAACACGCCACAATATTGAAGAGCTGAGAATATTTTAAACTGCAAACCTTGTGTACATCTTCCATGACATATTTTCCACTAGGCTTAAGATCTGCAAGGAATGGAACCTCATCGCTGACCTTTTGGAAATCATCAAGAGTTAATTGCAAACCAACAGACCTGTCATGTGCCTGGATGTGAGCTGTTGCTTAATGAACTACAACTATTGACATCTCAAGGAAATACCGAACGACTCCTCACCTCGCAATAGCAATTAAATGTAAAACAGCATTAGTAGAGCCACCTAGAGCCATGACCACAACCATTGCATTACGCAGTGACTTTGGAGTGATGATGTCTCGCGGTTTCAAGTCCATTTTCAACAAATCTAGAAGATATTTTCCAGCTAAACGGCACTCATCTAACTTTAACGGGTCTTCAGCAGGTGTTGAAGAGCTTTTGGATAAAAGTAAAAGTCAGTCAGTCATGATAAATGCAAATTAAGTGATTAAAATATCCTTACCTATAAGGAAGGGACATTCCCATTGCCTCAATTGCAGAAGCCATGGTATTTGCTGTATACATTCCACCACAAGCCCCTGCTCCAGGGCATGAATTCCGAACTACATTCATCCTCTCTTCATCATTTATCGAACCACTCACATACTCTCCATAAACCTGCATCATCAAACAAAGAAATGTTTTGTAACTCAAATAAGGAAATTTGCTGGCCTGCCATAGAAATCAGAGAAGTCAACTAAACAACTCTTGTGAGAGATTTAGTATTCATATAAGTAAGCCCACCCATTTAGGTAAATGACTAATTCAAGAAAACATATAAGTCCTTGAGCGGATAAACAAAAGCAGATAATCTAATAAAAGTGAGACATTTAATAGTTAGATAACGTGCAAGCATTTCAAACATGGCAAATGGTAAGCAGTAGTATAGCTATATGTGCGTTCTAAAAGAATGAAAACAGGGAGCCATTTGACAGTAGCATTCTAGTACCTAAGAAGGTTGTATCATTCAGCTTAAACAGTGAAGTTACTTTGAGCAGGAATGTGTACGAAAAATCCCATTCTATGATTGCCAAAAAATCAAACGTAGGCATGATGCTTAGAAAATGTGCTAGAAACCCTCAACATGGATCTAGTAGTGGGCTGACTATGGAACATTTCACACTTGCAAAGGAGTTGATAATGCCTTTTGTCCCAAAATTACAGAGCTCTCTAGGTAATAATGAACTCTGATTAAAAGATTCAGTTGCATCAATAATTATTGTCCTAACTCCTAACCAAAACCCTACTTCATCTATGACTAGACTAGACAACTGAAAGTACCAAAAAGTTCACCTTCAACATCACTAAACAACAAATAATGTCCTCAGCTCAACTAAGCCTTTGTCCCAATCACTAAGGGTCGGCTACATGAATCATTTTCTGCATTTTGTACAATCCAATGCCAAGTCATCACATCACTCTTTCATATCTTTTTGCAATATGGATGTCCATGTTAACTTTAATCTAAACCTACACCTAGCACAATTTAGATAGATAATATCAAACTTCCCAGCCGGTCCATTGTGAGGCCTATGTTGCATGTGCCTAAACTATCTTAAGCAATTCTCTCCATTTTTTCCTACTACAGGAGCAACTTTAACGTCTCTTGTATTTGTTCATTCTGTATCTTCTGTTTTCAAGTTTTACCACATCCATCTTAGCATTTGCATTAATACAACATTCATCGTGTTAAAATTGTTCTTTCTCAGAAGCCGAACACTCAGTTCTGTACATCACTAACAATTATGCATCTGATGGAACATCTATGTTCCACTATACCAATTCTGAGTACAAAAGGGTGACCTGATAATTTGAAATATATTTAAAAAGGGTCATGCTAACAAGTTCCCTTACACAGTAGTTAATGTTGAAACGCTGTGTTCCATTGAGGATTATTTCCACTTTTAGATTAGGATTAAATAATTATTTGGTCACTCAATTATTACTTAACAACATAGTTGTCGGAATCGTCCGATTCACGATTCGATACGATTCACAATAGGAAAGATACGAATCGAGACTCTGAATCGAAAACTCACCTAGAATCGCATGAAT
>JAOWAN010000054.1:2693591-2704999 GCA_028566635.1 Lobelia cardinalis | reverse complement strand
GCAAGAGCTTCTTCAATTTTCTTAGGCTCAATAGTAGACACAAAAGCACTGTCGCTTATATCTTCTTCAATAGCTCTTCTCATGCTTCTTGTGACTCTTCCACCAAATATATCACCAATCACATTGTTCAAAAGAAAAGGTCGCTTATATCCTATTTGTTAGGTTGTTTTGAAAAGCTTTGAGTGTTTAAAAGAAAATGTTAGATATTTACAAAGGTATTTATTTACCTTGATTTTTAGAAAGAAATGACCATTACCACTAGATTAGGATAACTTTTAGTGTATTCATTTTTATGAGTCTTTGTGAAGTTCATGAGCACATGTTTTCATTCATCTCTAGGTCCTTTAATGGTCATTTGGAAGAAAGAGAAGATGAAGAAAGAAGTTTAATTTAAAATTCAAAGATGGGATATTAATCCCACACTTTTAATATTACACTTGTATTTACAAAGAATTCAAAGCACTTGTATTTAATTCAAAGATGAGTTTTTAAACCCACACTTTGAAGATCCATTTGCATAATATGTACAAACACATATGATATATATAATGATAGGATCAACTAAAGGAATGACATTTGTAATATCATCCCTTAAGGACTTGCATATTATGTGCTATATACAAATATAATAGCATATACATATATAAAAGCAAGGTAAAGGAAATATAAAGACATGATCAACTCACAAAGTGTGAGATTTGTAATCCACACTTTGGAGGACTTGCACATTACAATATGTAAAGAAGTATAAATATATACATAATCAACTCACAAAGTGTGAGATTTGTAATCCACTCTTTGGAGGACTTGCAATTATTATGTGCTACTATAGATATGTATATACATAATCAACTAACTAAGTAGGATTTATAATCCAAACTTAGGAGGACTTTTCACTTATTATGTGTTAGCATATATAGATATATATAAGTATTATGACTTAATGTAAAGACATAATCAACTCACTAAGGAGTATTTATAATCCACCATTGGGAGGACTTTGCACTTATTATGTGCTAATGTATGTATAATAGATAAACATGAGCAAATAGAGAACAAGTATTAAGTAAATGAACTCACATTTTATGAATGTTAAGCACATAATACCCACTTGGTTTATTACCAAGTGGGTTTCAAGTTATTTACATAATAATGGAGGAGATAAGAGCTTTTACAAGATTAAAAGGAAAGGAAGTAAACTTACCTACTCCCAATGGGTTTGAACAAATGGGTTTGAAGGATGATCACTCATTAGTTTAAGGAAATGGAATCAAAGAAGGAAGAAAGAAGTAAAGAAGTTCACCTTACTGAACTCTCTTTAATGCTTTCTAACTCTTATTATCCTTGGTTGTTCTTATTTTGGGTGGTTGAAGATTGCTTGTTTTCTTGATGATGGTGTTTAATGAGGAGAGCAAATGGAAGTACTTCCTCTTGATCTTCAAGAATGATCAAGAGAGAGAATGGAAGTGGAGAGTGTTTAGGCTAATGAGGGATAGAAATTTGCCAAGGCTTTTAAGATTCAAGCTTGTAACTCCTTTGAAAGGAGTAAATGGGGTTGTATTTATAGGTGGAGGAGGAGTGTCCAGCCATATTCAGGTCCCCAAAATATTCAAAATACCCCTGGGAGTAAAGGTGAGTTTACCCTTTTGCCCCTTTTAGAAAATTCAAAAATCCAGAAAACAGCTTTTTTGGGCCGAACCGGCCAGTTGGCCTTTTTCTTGGCCAAAATGGAGTTACAACCTATTGTCCAATGTGCTAAGGTGCTAATGATAACTTTCTTTAAGTGTACAGTGCTTAGCAAGGTTCATTACTCCTTCTTCCATTCTTGGTATGCCTTTGTCTCCTACTTGGAAGCTTGATAGGCTGATTTCTTTTGTGAGAGAAAGTCTTCTCTTTTGTCTTTTCTCTCTTTCATCCTACAAAATAAATTGTTACACCACGTGTATAAGTGCAACATTTGAACATGTATATTTGTTTAATGTAAAAGTAACATAATTATTAATGTTACTTGTGTCATTAAAACTCTATGTAAAATGTTTTATTTACTAGGGTCAAAAATGGGGTGTCTACACACTCACATATCTCAGCATGATTTTTGGCACACCCAATAACTGGTGTTATCACTCTCCTGTTGTCGGAAAAGCTTTAACCAGTATTAGACTCCTCATCCAAAATTTTGTAGTGACTTCAAGTCGAGGGATTAAGCTCACCTTTGTCACTATGAGAATCGCTTATGACACTCACGTAATGATCCACGTAGCATTCTCATGGCGGATCAACTAGTATCCTATTACTCTTAATGTTGTACCCATGTCTAGATATAAATATCAATATATTAATCCATCTACATGTCAATCTTGATTGCATTATCACCGTCTTTATTGGTGATAATACTTGGTTAGGGTAATTTAAGAATAATAATTTATTCTAAGAACTTTATTATATAAATAATCAACCATTATTTGTCATATAAAGATATGTCTAAAATATTTATATAAATAAATATATATAATCTCATGATAGAAAATAATGATTGCCTCTAGGGCATAACTCCAACAAGAACGACATCGCAAAGGTTCTTCTCCTTTCCAAAACCCTTCTCCTTCTCCTTCTCCTTCTCCTTCTCCTTCTCCTTCTCCTTCTCCCTCTTTCTTTCTTCTCTTCTCTCCACGTCCAATCTCTCATGTTCTTCGATCGGAGAAGATTAAAAAAAGAAGATGAATGTTAATCGACGAGATTTGAATCTTTTTTGCTAGATCTAGAATTTGCTCGACGAGATTTGGAGATATTTCGACAAGTTTGAAACTTTTTCGCGAAATATGGGATTTTCTCGACGAGATCTGGTGGTCTCTATTCAACAAAATGCACCATGTCCATCTACATCATCATCAAAATTATCATTGATCGAGGGGGAGGGGGGGAGGTAAGATAATTGGTTTGGAAGTGGAATGGGGAAATGGTTGAGTCTTCAGGCCTTCAAATTGTTTTTCAAAGCGCAACGTACAAATTTTTGGGTTTGTTCAATTGCTTGTTCCAATGGAAATTGGTTTGTTCAATCCTTGTTCTTGTTGATTAATAAATTTGGGTTTGATTTTTATTTAATTTGGATTTGTTGATTTTTGTGTAATTTGGATTTGTCAATTTCACTCCAATGTTTTGTGTAATTTGAGTTTGTTGATTTTCGAATTCGTGATGATTTACCGAAATTTTAAAATGAGGAAAAAGATGAGTTTTGTCGGATTTTCAGTAACTCACCGGAGAAGAAGGTTTTTTTATGCCTTTCCATTTATGCCCTTGAAGATACAAAAGAGTACAAGTGACCTAGCGAGCAGCAGGATGCTCGATAGTAGGGTCAGGATTACTCAAGATCAACATTTAGCAGGATATTTGGAGTGAAACTCCATGGGCAGCGACCATCACCATGCTCGGCCTATGAGTAGGGCAGTATGGGACCCCTCAGCGATATAAGGGGAGGAAAGTCTCCCCTGGAAGATAGAAGACAAAGACCAAGGTATGTATGCATAGCGACCATAAACCCTTGCGACCACGTTATTGCTCAGCCTAAGGCTTAGAGAGATCCAGGAGGAAACCTCCCCATTAGTCGTCGATCTATCTTACTCAATATTTGGCGAGCAGCGAGGCGATTAACATAGCTCGAGATCTTGCGAGCGACATCGACTATCGACCTTGCTCGAGATATTGCGAGCACGTCGACCACTTATGACTCATGCTTGCATTCCTATTATAACTCTCATTGACTAGCCATATTGGAGAGCATTCTGAATTCTTGCCAAACTCTACTTCTTGTAATTAAGGAAGGCGGCCAAGTATCCTTCTAACCCTAGGAAAATGACTCCTCAAGCTCCTATAAATATAAGCCCTACCCCTGTAGGCAAAGGGACACTCTCTATTGCCTCTAAACTCTCCCGTGACTACCCTCTTGTTTTCTCTCTGAAACTTGGTGCTTACTCTCACGCCGCAGCAATTTAGCAGGAAAACACTTCATGCTCTGTGATGGTATCTCTGTCGTGCAGGTTCTGAAGCCGCCGTGATCGCCAATCGTCGTCACCTAGCTCGCCACCGCTCGTCGAAAAAAGTGTGCATCATCAGTGGGTCATGTGTCTTTCATGTGTGATTTAACGGTCAAACTAATGTGCTTTTAATCCTAGATCAATTTTAACTGTATTCTAGAAACTTTGATATTCAATTTTGATTTTCAGAGATTAGGAATAATTCATGGATTTCGAAAAATTTCAGGGACCATTTATGAAATTGTCCCTAGAAATTATATAAACCTAGAATTAATCATAGCGTTTGATCTCACATAAGCTCCAACTAATTATTTTCGATTTAATTGATATATGTTAACCTTCTAAACATGGCCTAACATAATTTCAATATCAATTCAAGAGATTGTATTGTCCACTACAATATGAGGAAAATAGATTTTACCCGATCGAATAGAACTAAGACCGAATCAAATGGAAGAAATATAACAGAAGCATAAATAATAGTTGATATTTACCTCATACTCCTAAAAGAGCGGATTAGTTATTTATGAAATTGTAATAATATATTGGAGAATAATGTGATGTATTGTATGTAAAAAATCTGAGTAGAAAAAGTATTTATATAGGCATCGTGGAAAAGCCCAAAACCTACGCAAAAAATCCTTAAAAAACTTAAAATTCAGATGCCTAAAAATGGTGGGTTCACTATCATGACCTGAAGCTTAAATGTAGTTTTATGTTTTTTCCCCAGTATTTTGCACTTTACCCTTGAACTTTGACAGCTTTGCTCAATTGGCTTTCTTTAAGCTCTAAAGTGCTCCAATTCTCTTGTTTTTGTCGTCAAATTATTTGGTAAGCCTAAAATACAAAAAAGTAACTATAGCAAGCATAAAATCTCATAAAACATGTCAAAATAGTCATAGAATTAGAGGTAAAATATATACCACTATCATGCAACGACTTTTGAGGACCTTACTGTTTAGAGTTGAAGAAACCATGTAAAGAGACGAAGAGTTGCCACAATGTCGCCAAAAATTGTAGGAAGGTTTGGAAGCAATGAGTTATGCCTTCAACATCGAATTTAATCGGACCAAAGTGAACAGAATCACTTCTAGATCGGTTTGCATAGAATGAGATGAATTTAAAATGATTACTTTGGAGGTATTAGAGATTTGCAAATTTAAAATGAAAAGGTTTTTCTTTCCAGAGAATTTAAAATGGAAGGAGTATGTAAAAAGTGGAAATAATATTATATATTTATATTTAGGGATAATTACTTTTTAGGCCTCAATGTTTGACTACTTTGACATTTTGGGCCTCAAGGTTTCAAAATTGGTGATTTGGGTCCTGATGTTGCAAAATTGCAGCAAACCAGGCCTCAATGTTTGACCACTTTGGCAATTTGGGCTCCCAGGTTCCGTTGTTTTTGGACATTTTCCGTCCAAAAAGGCCTGATTTGCTGCAATTTTGCAATATCGGATCCAAATTACCCATTTTAGAACCTCGGGGTCCAAAATACCAAAGTGGTCAAACATTGGGACCTAAAAAGCAATTAACCCTTATATTTATATCGTAGAAGCAAAGATAGAAAGGTAAATGACCAAGCATCGTCAGTAATCATGCATTGATCTCAGCCACATATCATGACGACAGACATCTACTCACCATATTATAAATCAAGCCTCATAATTAGGGCATAAAGGCTAAACGACAGCAAATTGAATAAGGCTTTTGTGCTCTTTATGGGACATATGGAGTGGAGTCTATAAAGATGTAAAATTAGGAGAGGCAAGAATGCGAGTATTACTTGTACACTTGAAAAAAATTTTGTTCTTCCATCCGAGCATGAATACTCTAATAGAGGGTTAGAGTACTATTGATCAAGATACCAAAAATACTGTGGTCCAGATCTGGATCGACAGAGAGCATCGTTGGTCATTATCATCAAATGTACAATCCAGAATAAACGAAGTTAATCTTCTATAGTCGCTTGTCATCAAAGATGAGCAGAAATATCCTTGGAATCAATCTCCTTCATAGCAAGCACTCCATCTTACTTATGAAAGTTAACCGTCCTTCAAGTAAACATGTTATACAATATGACAAAGCATCGCAAACACATCCTGCACGTAATCAGAGTCGTATAAGGATAAAAGAGATTTCACCTTATCTTCTTTGGATTAGATCACATTCAATTCTTGATCTCTTTTTCTCACTTGGAAATGCATGGTTTCCTTAACCATGTATTTATAGGAGTTCTTTTCCTAGAAGAATTCAGTCTTATACCAAAAGGACAAATATATGAATCACTCCTCCCAATATTCATACTATCATTTATCGTAAGTATGATTCTAACTACTCCGTAGGCAAAAGTACATATAATTTTACTCTTAAATTTCTGTGAATTCTTTTATTTTTTAAATTTGAGTTGTCTGATTCACCGTCTTATCTTAGTTTCATGTCTAGTAGCTGTCGTAGACCATTCTCATTGTCGCCGACGAGCAAATTGGAGATTTGTGCAACATCACCCTTAAAGACCAATATGTGCCAAGATACCCCCCTAACTTTCAAATTTTTTTTTTTAATAAAACGCTACTCTTTTTTTTTTTTTTTTTGTTAGAAACCTAATAGGTTAGGTCTACGACATGTGCCAAACATGTGAAAAATATCTTTATCAATTTAGTTCCCCCCAAAGATATTGGGATAATGTTGAGCACTTTTCTTGCCGTTAAGCCTACTTCGGGGACATGAAAGGATGACAACACAATTCATATATTTTGTCACAAAACTAATTTCTATTAGATTTTTAACAGAAAATGAGGCTAGAATTTTACGAAAAAATGAATTTAAAGTTTAGGGGGCGACTTGCGACAGATTGGAGCCATAGCAATAATTCGAACTTTGTGATATACATTAGGAATAATATATTTTAACTCCTTCACATTTACACTATTGCAAAATAGCAAGGATACAATTGAAGCACATCTAGTTTATAATTTCATTCATTTTGTAAGATGGTAGTCGAACTCTTTTAAACACATCTAAAAAAGAAAAAGAACATGCTAAAAACATTCAAGACGGAACGAGAAAGAATTAAAAGTGTATATTTCTCATTTAAGAGAGAGGGTGTACTTATGCAGCAAAGAGGACACATAAACTTTTTCTTTTCTAAAATAAGTATCACAATTTATTGATGATCCCTATACAATTTCTCACACTCATTCTTACATGCTTCCCTCATTCTAAATCTTGTGTTATTAGTTGCATCCCATATAAGTAAGATGGAAAAAAAAAAAAAAAAGTAATACTTTTTGCCTTTCAATTTAATAGGGTTTACTTTTGCTTAAGTCAATATAAAACGCCAAATTTAGTTAGCTTTTATGCAAGGGTGTTCTCTTGGATGATTTTTATTCAGATTTTTTAATTTTTGATTTTTCTCTCTCATTGGTCACACGTCTTTTCTCTCTATCTCTTTCTTACTTTTTACTATAATCATTATAAAAGCTCAAAAATCAAATCAATAAATTAATCATCCATTCAAACGCATCCTTATTGTGTTTTTTTTTTTTTTTTTTTTTGCATTTTACGTCATTGAACTTTGACCATTTGTAAATTGAACTTAAATTAATATGAATGAAAAATTATCATATTAATACTTTTCTTATAAAAGCAATTGATTATATTGGTATACATTTTTGTTAATATATGAGGAATTAAACAGAAAATACTCCTTATGTTTTTATTTAACTGTCATGAAATCGAGATTTTCTCATTATAAGATGTTCTTTTTAGTTTTGAAGAAAATTGTTAGTATTAATTTCTAACTTACCCTCTACGTGAAATTCATTACGTGATATATTGGAAATGATGAAACGTTTCTTAGCACTAGACTGCACCTTATTATTATTTTTTTTTAATTATATTATTATAACGAACAATTAAACGAAAATACGATGGAGTATCATAAATAATTTTGTTAAGAAAACGGAACTTAGGAATGCATGAATAAGAATTTTCCGCATCGACAATAATGTGAGTGGTCTGATATTATTTCTGGTTTTGGCGTGTAGTAGCCAACAATTATAGGGCATTGACTTCCACCGTTTCATGTGCATTGCTCGATAGAAAGGTAGCTGCAACCTAACTCCAAGTCTGACGTGCCATCTTAAAAGCGGTACGGGGGTTATGCACGTGCCTCCCCATCTACCATCTTTGTTTGCCGTCACCACCACCCCACCCCACCCCTATATATATATTGTCCCAACACTCGTTACCACACCTCACATAAAACCAAAAGCTTTTGACCAACTAGCGTCACCGCTCCACCCCAAAGTTTTAATCTTTAAGCCCGGAAATGGTAACCGTCGAGGAAGTCCGCAATGCTCAACGGGCTCAAGGCCCGGCTACCATTTTGGCCATCGGGACGGCCACCCCGGCCAATTGTGTTGATCAGAGCGAGTACCCGGATTATTACTTTCGCATCACCAATAGCGAGCATAGGGTCGAGCTGAAGGAGAAGTTTAAGCGCATGTGTAAGTTCCATTCTTATTCTTCCATGCCATCTGGTTAATTTCTGATCGGTACATGGGAGATGTTACGTATAAGCATGATGTTACCATTTGGAAATTAATTAATTAATTCAATTCTGAACTCTTTTTTTATGTTTCTATCTATTTCAGGCGAGAAATCACAGATTAAGAAGCGATACATGCACTTGACTGAAGAAATCTTGAAAGAGAATCCCAGCATTTGCGAGTACATGGCACCTTCCTTGGATGCAAGGCAGGACATGGTGGTAGTGGAAGTACCAAAACTCGGCAAGGAGGCAGCAAGTAAGGCAATCAAGGAATGGGGGCAGCCCAAGTCCAAGATCACCCACCTTGTGTTTTGCACCACCAGTGGTGTCGACATGCCCGGTGCCGATTACCAGCTCACCAAGCTTCTCGGCCTTCGCCCGTCGGTCAAGCGCCTGATGATGTACCAACAAGGTTGTTTCGCCGGTGGCACGGTCCTCCGGCTGGCCAAGGACCTAGCGGAGAACAACAAGGGAGCCCGTGTCCTCGTGGTTTGCTCGGAGATCACCGCCGTCACTTTTCGTGGGCCTAATGATACCCATCTTGACAGCCTTGTGGGCCAAGCTTTGTTTGGGGATGGCGCCGCGGCAGTCATACTTGGGTCGGATCCAATTATTGGAGTTGAGAAGCCCCTTTTCGAGCTTGTCTCTGCAGCCCAAACCATCTTACCCGACAGCGACGGTGCTATTGATGGACACCTTCGAGAGGTTGGGCTAACATTCCATCTCCTCAAGGACGTTCCTGGGCTTATCTCCAAGAACATAGAAAAGAGCTTGAAGGAAGCCTTCCAGCCATTGGGTATCACCGACTGGAACTCGATTTTCTGGATCGCGCACCCTGGTGGGCCGGCGATTTTGGACCAAGTCGAAGAAAAGTTAGCGCTAAAGCCCGAGAAACTACGGGCAACAAGACACGTGCTTAGTGAATACGGAAACATGTCAAGTGCTTGTGTTCTGTTTATCCTGAATGAAATGAGACATGCTTCGGCAACTGATGGGCATAAGACCACAGGAGAAGGGCTGGAGTGGGGGGTGCTATTCGGGTTTGGACCTGGGCTTACTGTTGAGACTGTTGTTCTCCATAGTGTGTCAACTTAGTTGGGCCTGTTGGGCTGGGCTTCTACCACTGAAAACAAAAATTCCAGTTCATTTGTCACATTCTGTTCTGCTTCTGCTTGCCTTTCTTTTTCACTCCTTTCTTTGGGTTCCTGTAGGAGAATGGTCATCAGTTCACTTTGTAATACAATTGTCATATGTAGCAATTTATGTGTGGTGTCCGGTGTGGGATATTATTCATTGCAACATTTCAATAAATTAAGCCAGGAGAAGCAGTTAATTATACTTATTTAGATATCTATTTAATTTTGGAGTTCGAATTTTTTGGGTTAAATAATGGTTTATTTCCTATTATATATTGCCAAAATTTTATCACAACCGTTTAAAAGATAATCAAAAAAATTTTAAATTTTTGTTAATTTAGAAAACGTATCATTTTTTAAAGTTATGTAACATGAAATGAAACACCAATTCATATTCAGTAATCATTATATCATATTTCGAAACTCAAATTTTAAACGAAAGTGTAAGGTCGATCGACAAAATAAACAGCATAACTTACAACATGGATTGTGTTCCCGTACCTTTACATCAAGTCACAAATTCGTAATGCATGTTATAAATTTTGTGAATGATTTTGTCTGTCTAAATTGGCTCAAATCATGAGGCTCAAACAAAAGTTTGGCTTACACAAAGATGACAAGAAAATGTTCATTATCCCGAATGGATATGATGATACACGCTTTTTCCGGCGGACAGTACAATCTAGGCGACGGCGGCTAGCGAATCACGGCGAGTACAGAATCTGCAAGACAAGAACACCGTTATAGAGCAGGGGGGATTTTCCTGCTAAACCACTCCGGCGTGAGAGTAAGACTCAAGTTTAATGTGAAACAAGAAAATTCAAGGGAGAGTTTAGGGGCAATAGACTGTGTGAGCGTGTACCTTGTGCCTACGGACTAGGGCTCTATTTATAAGATTTGAGAGCTCCTAATTGATAGCACTTAAACATACCTATATTATTGTGCTATTTCTATGAGTATTTTAGCTTAATTTCATATGATTTTATGCTTTGTATGGTTAATTTTGTGTATCTCGGAACTTCCAAATAATTTAGGCTAAAGTATGAGAAAATGTGCAGTTTTGGAGCTAAAAAGGACTAATCTGGAGAAGACTGAAGTTCAAGGGCTGAATCAGTGAACCAAAGAGAGAAGATTTTGTGCATAATTTTGACAGAGTACAGGTGCCAGTGAGTGGCACGCCCGTGCCAGTCCAAAATTCAGCAAAGCGTGTTGTAGCCGATTTTAGGGTTTCTCGATGTATTAGAGGCTTATGAGCCGCACTATATAAACGACTGCTCCCAGCAACTTTTAGGCATGCACTCTAGACCTAAAAATATTATGTAATTCATTATTCTCTGCAGATTTTAGCTTTAGTTTTCAAGTGTTCTTCGTAGCAAGGATTATCAATTATCAATTGAAGTTTTTCAAGCGACAGAGATTGACAACCTTTGTTCTTCATAAGTTTACATCTGACAATTGTTTGCTTGCGTATTGCTTGTTTGATTTTGATTGTGTGTTCTTGAGTTTGGATTGACAACCCCGATTATCGGATCATAGTTGTTATTCAATTCGTTTAATTGCTTAATTATTATTATTTGCGCAAATCGAGGATTGATAACCCGAGATGGGCGTGTTTAGTTTACTTGCTATTTACATATTTCGTTTCGTTTTCTGAATTAGAATTGAGATTGACAACCTTGATTTGAA
>JAOWAN010000054.1:2675514-2689186 GCA_028566635.1 Lobelia cardinalis | reverse complement strand
CTGACTTCATAGGCGATGACAAGTGTCTTTGTAGTCGTTGTCCTTTGAATAAATTTGAATTTGAATCTTGGAGGCAATGAAGAAGGATTGAAAATCTGATCGTTGGAAGTTTCAGAACGGAGCACTTCAGTCGGCAGCCTTCATGCTGAGTCTTCTGATGAACGGAACATTTCATGATTGAAGTCTTCCGACAGATGCCTTTGGCTTGTAAAATTACTGCTTTACCCTTCAGATGTCTTTGAAACGGATACCTTCCTGTTACACAACCATGTCAAAAATTATTCGTTAGCATTAGGTTGTTAAATGTCCATTTATATTGATTGGCTTGAATACGCGATAAATTATAGACATTTATATTAAAAATATTTTGAAGGCAATTAATCAAATCTAAAGAATAAATCCTAACAATTAACACTCTTTTAAAGAATTTTTTGGGCTTTCAAATTTGCTCTGACCAAACTTCTCTTAGCCCTGACCATTTGTCTGGTGTCTTTGTCTTTGTTGGTCCTCCATTAGTATTTGTCTGTTTGAGGATCTTTACACTTTCTTCTAAGACAAATAAATTATAAATATCATTAGCATTAAGATCAATTTTGATTATACGAGCAAATAGATCAAATGAACCACAATCATCATATGAGGGATATCTTTCTCATTGTTTCTTCCAAAAATAGCCATATTTGACACAAATATCTTAGGATATTGCACAAGTTGTTAGACTCTAAGACATTTAAGTCTTTTGAGAATTCTACTGTAAAATCATTGAGAGGTCCCATTTCTATCAAAGATACTAATAAATATACATAGAGTTAATAACATATTTTGCCTTAACTTTTTTAAAGATAGTTTATAAGTTAGTAATAATTATGAGTATATGAGAGTGGAAAAAGTATAGTGATGACTCAAAGATGTTGTATTGAATAGGTTATAATCCTTTTTACTAAGCTATAAATAATTAAGATTAAATAATTATTTTTGTAAGTAAACAATGCAAGAACTTTAAATAGTAATGACAACAGTTATGAAGGCAGTATGTAAGTAATTGAAAGACAAGCAATTTTTAAAGTGGTTTAGCAGTCACCAAGACTCCTAGTCCACTTGCCCAACGCCCATTAGGCTCTTGGACCATTTTTCTATTAATTCCTCTTAAATCAGCTGAAAAAATTGGGAAAGATACACATATATTTCCCCCCTATGATATATCTTGACACCTCAAGATAGATAACTTCCACTAAACAGGGTTACAAATAGTTGAGATTATTGCTTTCTAGTATCTAGCTCTTGATTTTAGGTGGATGAAAGCTTTGATGTAGAACTTGAGTGGCCTTATCAAAGCCAAAGGGATCACTGTTTGATAAGTTAGTCAAACAGTGATGATTCAAGATCTCTTCCTTTAGTAATTTGACAATGTCAAAGCTTCTATCTTCTTGAGTCTTTGGGAAAAACTCTTGCTGTGTATATCTTGAATGTTTAGTTTATATGTCCAAGTATATCTCCATCTTTGAGTTCATTATTGCAACTCTCTTTTATAGCTAAAATAGAGCTGTTGAATAATGACTAGAAAGGGTAGTGGACAGACCACTTAAATGCTGTTTTCTTATCTTGTTTCTTTATCTCCTTCACGATTTTTGCACGTTCGCTTCAATGATTGCTTTGAGGAGACCTGCAACTTGATACCTTGAGTTCTTCTAGATGCTTTTCATTTCTTCTAATTTTTTTCGAAGACTTGAAGGCTTAGTTATGAAGTGCTAAGTCATCATAATTATTTTTAGTTCTGATGATCATTATCATAACTATTTAGTCATATATTATGATCATTCAAGAGTTTAATTAGGGTCTCCTTCTTGATTGATCATGGTTTGTAAATTGTTCTCCAACATTTTAGCACTATTTATACGTGAAAAATCATCAAGTGTTTAATTTTAACTGATATTAGGATAATGCTAAAATGCAATTATCCGTAGTTACAAAATAAGGTCCTAACAGAATGCAACTTTTTGAACCTGAAAGCTCATTTTATGAGCTCATGAAAATAATCGAGTCTAAAATGAGATTAACCTCATTTAAAGAAAATGAAGGGGGCCTCATATGTCTACATTTCACTCTTAAAGGTCCTTTAAGAAAAAAAAAATAAGTATTAGAAACTAGAAAAGATAAAAGGACTTTTCAAATAATATAATAAATCAAAAAGTGAATTAAATAGAAAATAAACCAATAATAATTTTAAAATATCTAAAAAATATTAAATTAAGTTAATTAAAATAAAAATGGACATTAACTAAACTTTAATTAAATAACATGAGACACTAGCTTAATAAATACAACAATACAAACAACAAAGCTTTAATCACAATCACCTGGGATCAACTACATGAATATTTTTTTCGCGCAAATCACCACATAGATTTGATCGTTCCCGAACTGGACGATCCCATGTGTCGCGCTAAGAGTGACTCTAAGCTTCCTTCAATTATGATTCGTGAGGTATTAAAAGGTCCAGAACCTGCGATCACAAAGAAAACTAGAGGTTATAAGCAAGGTTTTCACCTCCGTCAAATGCTTCGGCATAAGAGTAAGTTCTCATAGGAAAAATGTCTGGAATTCTTGATAGTTTCAAGAGAACGTAAAAGAGATTGCTCACACGTGATAGTAAATAGACAAGTCTGGGTTGATCGCCCCCATGACCACCTTTTAGTGTTGATGGTGAAGATAATGGCGAGGAACTCAGTCGGCGGTCATGATGCTAATTGCTTAGTTTTTCTTAGGATTGTCCTTTAAAATGTCAGACATGGGCTTTTTTCTATAGGTAAGTAAGGTGATCGTCCGTTGGGCGAGCACGATGATCGCCCATTGGCAGACTATATGATCACCTCTAGATGTTGGGCCCAAAGTCCTTGAACTCCTTACATTAAAAGCGGTTTGCAGGTTGGACTGTATCCTGGTTGGGCCTATTGAACCGGAGTTGGGTCTGGGCCCATCAAGATTATAGTCTAGACTTGCTTAATAAATTTAATTAAATAATTAAAAATATTCAATAAAATGGTTTAAAAAAAAATTAAGAATGATTATAGAGTAACAAAGAAATGTGTACAAAAGCCTTGTTGGCTTAACATGATTTGACCGAAAAATTTGTGGACTCTATCGCTAAGTTGCGCCAAAAAAAATATTTTACATAGTCTTTTGTGTACTTCTTGCTATAACATTTTTGTGGCTGTAGCATTGCTCATAAATTAAATGATTACCTCGTAGTTATACTTGACAAATCTCTCTTATAAAGATGTCTAATGCATAAAATCAATTAAATAAAATGAAGAAGAAAATCAAGAAACATAATAATAGAGATGTTAAGGAATTAATTATAAATCGTGTTTTAAATTTCTAATATTAAAATTTTATGCCGATGATAGTAACAATTCAACTATGGCAAGTATTTTGATTAGAGTAATATTTAAGTATAGTAATAGCATTTTAACTATGGTAATGATTTAAATATGAAAACATTTAATTATAGTAGTGCTTTGATTATGATTGTATCATGGTTATGATACTATTTTAAATATTGTAGAGTATTAATTATCAAATTAAATCAATATAATTGATTTTTGCTTATTTTTATGTACTAAGTTATTACATCTTAACTAAGCTTTATTTTTGGCCACTAAAGAGTTAAAGATTGAAATATTTGCAGAAAAGCTCCAATAATTTATTTTTAATGCAAAACCTAACAAGCGTTAGCGTAGGGCTCGGATTGGCAAAAAGTGGAACCATGGGGTATATATCGCTAAATTTTGAAAGATGAGAATCCAAATCGCTAATTAATATATGCCCAGGGACCTATGATGCAATTTGCCCTAAATTAATAATAAATAAAAATATTTCACAAATCAATTACTACTACTTTATACACGAAAGTATGAAATTTGACCAAAGAAAAGTATAAATTAATCCAAAAAGGAAAGTAACTCCCTTCTTTCCGGGCTCACATGCCAGCCTTAGCCGCGTTTGGACCCTTTCTTTCTCTCTCTGTAATTCACACACACACACACACACACACACCAGTTGCTCCTTCTCTATTCCTCTTTCACTGCATTTTCTTTCCGCATTGAGGCTTCTTATCTGTTCAAAAAAGGTAAAATGGGTACATCTACTTTTCTCGCTCAACTTAATATACTTAGCCCAACATTTTGACCATTTTTTTTTCTCTTGAAACTGTTGTGTTACTAGGTACCGGTAATTTCTCCTTCGGTTTTTATTTTGTGCTCACCTTCTCTCTCTTTCTTTCTATCTACATAGCCCAAGAACCCATCTTTGTCTTCCCCTTTTTTAACTTGTTCAAGTCTCTAGAGAGAGAGAGAGAGAGAGAGAGAGAAAGAACCCAATTTTCTTGTTATTCCGTGTCAACATAAACTGTTTTGGTTAGTCCTTTGCTCCTGTGGTGGGGTTTGGTTGTGTGCTCTCCTAGGTGCAATTCTTTTCTTTGATTCTGCCCACTTTTCAGATTCCACCATAATCCAGTTTTCGTAATTTCCTATTTTTTAAATTTTCTTTTTGAAATTAAAAAAAGAAAAACATTTTTGAGTCACTCCTCCCCACATGTACTTGGGGTTTGTCTGATCTGGATTGGATCACAAGGGTCTCCTTTTATTCCTTTTATTTTATTATATTGGTTGAGAAGGTTAGAGAAGAGGCAGAAAGTGGTGGTGGTGGGCCTTAGCTGTGGCTTCTTGAGAGCTCTTTTTGGCAGCAATCTTGATTCTTGTGGGGGTTGAATAAGGAAGAAGAAGAAGAAGAAGAAGAAGAAGAAGAAGAAGAAGGAAGATAAAGAAAGAAGGTGAGATTTCTTAACCCTTTTCAATCTCTAGCTTTCTTGGGTCCCCATTAGATTCTGTGCTTTGTTCTTGAATAGCTGTCACTGTCTGGGGTAGTTCTTGTTTTGATCTCTTTGTATTCTTTAGGGGGTGTAATTTGTTTAACTGCAGTTTTCATTCAGCTTGGGAAAAAGATTCTTTGATTTTTGTTGTTGCCAATTTTTGGTTTTCTCGGTAATTTGGGTTTCTATTTTTGGTGAATTAGGTGGTGCTGAATAAGTGTATTGCCGCTAAATTGGATGTTTGGTTTGGTGTGAATCAATTGGGGTACGGTGGCAGTGGTCAATTGAAAAGTTGTAGTAGTGTCTGATTTGGGAGGTGGGATTATTGTTCTGACCCTCACTTTGACTGTAAGACTGGATGTTTTGATTGGGTTTGATTTCCTAAAACTAGTCTGGGGTTGGCTTAAGTGCTCTCCTGAGGCATGGCAGGTATGGATATTTCCAAGTATTCGCATAGTCCTGTCCACCAATCAGTTGTGAAAAAAGATTATGCTGGTCTCAGGAAGATAATTGCTGGCCTCCCTCGGCTTTGTGACCCATCAGAGATTCATAATGAAACGGTTTCCCTTGTGGAGGAAGCAAAGGCTGATGCCATCTCTGCCGTGATTGACCGTCGCGATGTTCCTAACCGCGACACTGCTCTTCACCTGGCGGTCAAGCTTGGTGACGAGACTGCTACGGAGATGCTTATGCTTGCTGGTGCTGATTGGAGCTTGCAGAATGAGCATGGGTGGAGTGCTCTCCAGGAAGCGATTTGCAACAGGGAAGAAGGGATTGCTAGGATTATCGTTAGGCACTACCAGCCAATAGCCTGGGCGAAATGGTGTAGAAGGTTGCCTAGATTGATTGGGACAATGAGAAGGATGAGGGACTTCTACATGGAGATCACATTTCAGTTTGAAAGCTCGGTTATTCCATTCATTTCAAGAATTGCCCCTTCTGACACTTACAAAATTTGGAAAAGAGGTGCTAATTTAAGAGCGGATATGACATTGGCAGGTTTTGATGGCTTTAAAATTCAGCGCTCGGACCAAAGTGTATTGTTCCTTGGCGATGGTTCTGAGGATGGGAAGATCCCGGCAGGGTCGCTTTGCATGGTCTCACACAAGGATAAGGAAGTGATGAATGCCTTGGATGGTGCTGGAGCTCCAGCAACTGATGCAGAGGTAAAGCACGAAGTTGCACAAATGTCGCAAACGAATATATTCAGGCCAGGGATTGATGTCACACAGGCAGTTCTTTTGCCTCAAATGACTTGGAGGCGGCAGGAGAAGACGGAAACTGTGGGTCTTTGGAAGGCTAAAGTATATGACATGCACAATGTAGTTGTGAGCATAAAATCCAGGAGAGTCCCGGGGGCTATGACTGATGATGAGTTTTTTTCATCTTGCAATGAAAACGAAACAGAAAGTGAGGAGCTTGATGATATTCTGACAGAGGAAGAAAGAAGGCAACTTGAGGTTGCCCTTAAGTTGGAATCAGATGTGGGCAATGAGAATGGTGATGGGATTATCATGCATCGCCATAGTTGTTATGAGCAAAGGGAAATCCCAATCGAGGACGCAAGTAATTGCAGAAATGGAGAGACTAAACAGGACAAAAAAGGGTGGTTTGATGGTTGGAGGAAACGGGAGACTAAGCATGAAGGGCCCAAAAAAGTTGTCGCGCCAAGAAATTCCATGTATGTGGAAGAGAAGGTCAGTGATCTCCTTGGGGACAGTCCATCTACAAATGAGAACCGGCCAGCAAGGCATTCCCTGGAAATTGTCGTCAAGGGGGACGAGAATAGAAGAGCAAAAGATTCGAAAGCGTCATCATCTACAAACTCCACTAGTGGAACTCGGCGCAAGGATGCAGGCCGTGAGAACGAGTATAAAAAAGGCTTGAGGCCTATTCTATGGCTTGCTCCTAATTTTCCTTTACGAACAGAAGAACTTTTGCCGTTGCTCGATATTCTAGCGAACAAGGTTAAGGCCATACGACGTTTAAGAGAGCTGTTAACGACGAAACTTCCAATGGGAACCTTTCCTGTTAAGGTATGCTTGGCCTTCAACTACTTTAGTTGTTTATATGTTGGCACATGTGTGGTGTTTTCCTTTTTTTGTCCGATATGTCTCCCTCCATATAGATACCATTTATTTGAACGCCAATGTGCTGTATGTTGATCAGCAAAATATAAGATTCATGGCGGGTTTAGTTTGGATTCAGGAATAGATTGTTCCTAATTTCGTTTCAAGTGATAGAGCTGACAATGACATTAAAGTTTATTTGGGAAATATATTCCATACACTTTTAGTTTTACTTTGTCATAAAAAAAGAGTCCCAGTTCCAAATTTAAACCATGATTTCATTTCGTTGTTGATTTTTTTTCTTCTCAAAAATATGATGGCGCTCTTACGTGATTTAAGATGCCACTTTTGTGTAATTTCAACGAAATATGTGGAAGTGAAACCCTTATAATAAAATGTTTGATTTTGGTAAGGCCCAGGGAGTATGAAAATTGCTGTCACCAAGTCAAAGATGAGTATATATATATATATATATATATATATATATATAATATGACAATATTTGGTGGCTACTTATAAAAGTTTATCCTTATTGAAGCAATTTCAATGATTATGTTTATAGTATTCAATGCTCGTCTGACTCTCTTTGTGGTTTCTATTATATTGCTCACTCTTAGTGGTGCAAAATCAGTATATTGCAAACTGGGACCCTGGACTGTTACAAGGAGTAACATTTTTAGAACGAAAATAATCAGGGTCGCTGGCAGTACTTTTACAAAATAGATATAAAAAATATACATCTATATGTATAGTCGTCTCCGTGTATCTGTTGTGATGTTTAATATTCACAACTTGGAGGAGTGTGATTCACAGGGTCCGTTTGGAAGCTAGGTTATTGGTTTGTTTTTGTGGTTTATGGGTTATTTTGTGTAATGATTATAGTGGAAAGTAAGAGAGAGAGACATAGAAAGATTGTGAACCAATGAGAGAAAAATAGAAACCACAAAACCATGCTAGAAACTACCCTCCCAAACAAGCTCTGTGATGTTAGATACTAAATGATGGTGCCCCTTTTACCATGGCAGGTGAAAATCAAATTTCAAACCAATTAACCCTAGTACACTATGATCTTAATGTGGTGGTGACCTCTGCCATTCCATGATCAGTACCGAAGAGAAAAGTTCAATCTAAGCCCATGTGCTACATGCTCACCAGTACGGACGTGCTGGGATATTAGTTTGAGTATAGACCTGGTTCGCAGTGCTGTAGGTCAACTAGGTTACAAGCCTAACCTTTGCCATCATTAACACAAAATTGTTTCCGTTTGAACCCAAAACATATGGGGGTTGGCTTGAATCCTTTCATCACTACTCTAAACAATGGCCCATGTACACAATTTATAAAGAATGCCACGCTAAAAATTACGAGGGGATTTTTTGTCAAAAGTTAGAGCCATGAACAATAGGGGAAATGGTATCATTTATATCATATCTAAGTTTTGGCAACTAATATGTACTGATTCTGGTGCTTCTTATGCATGAAAGTCTGCAGCTTTAGTAGAAAGGTTACTAATCTTGTTAGTGTGCAAATGCATGAACATGCATATTCCTGTATATGTCTATTGTGTTCAAAACGACCAGTAATAAGGGTATTGAGCAAGTATGAAGGTAAATTAGTACTGGAAAATTTTCACCAGAAAAGTATTGATGGAAACTAAAATTTGAAGTCAACTTGGTACATGTGATGTTTTGTGATGATGACCATGACGACAAGTCGCTACTTATGCAGTTACTATCATTAATATCAGAAAAAGAAGAAACAGAGAATAGTAAATGAAAATGGTAACTTTTGTGTCAAGAAGTGGAAAGGTATAATGTTTATAATGATTCACAAAGGAAAACCTTATTACTGCAAAGGAAATGGTCTGTAATTCTTAGAAGTAGTTGTTAACTAGTCTCCCCACTACTATATGATGACTACTGCAGAGCTTGGGTTCGGGCTCAGAAAAACATGACTCCTATTGGTTATACATCATGATTCCTTTTGCATTTTAAGAACTAATTCCTTTTACCATTCATTTTCCTAATATTCATCATCTGTAGGCATGCCAGCTAAAACTGATTTAATGGTGGCTTTTGTGTCTTGATGGTGTCTGTAATTTGGTGGTTTCTGTGTCTTGGTCGTGTCTGTAGCAGTTGATTATTGGATTGTGGTTGTGCCTGTAACAATGGATTTTGTATCCATCCGTTTTTTTCTTCCCTTCTAGCAATAAAAATATACTGATGGGTGTTTGAGTCATAAATATAGGTATGTTGATATTTGTTTCTTTCACATGATCTGTCTCTTCTGATTTTTTATTACAAAGATTGTTTTTGGCTTGTATTTTAATACTCTTTTACTACCTATTCAGAAATATAGTGCTTTCAAAGAACTAGATAGGGTGGCCTTCGCTCACTTAGAAATAAGCGAATGTATTTTGTGATATTGCATTTCTCTGGAGTATATGAAGGATTTGCATTACAATCTACAAAATACCGTTTGTTCTTGTAACTTCTATTGTTAGGAAGTGAAAATAGCATGAAATAGTATAAAACTGGTTTGTGAGAGGTCAGTGTGTATTATTTGATGCCTATTTCACGTTAGCAAATGTATAAGTGGCTAGGTCAATAATTTTTTTTTTTTTTGGTTAAACTAACATTGTGGGCATTAAGGTATACATGCTCTTGTAATGTGCTCATTTTCGTTCAACCATTTTAAATATAACTGAAAACTCTAATTCAGATAGTTAATCACTAATTTTATATTTCCCTTATCATATTCCCTCCGTATCACATGAAGAGGGTCACTTCGACTAAATCCGCAAGAGAAGGGCTGAAAACCTGTTAATGTTCTGATATACAACTCAGTGAGGGGGCCATATTTATCCTTCACAAAAAATTAAGGGTAATACTCCCTTCATTTTGGGCGAAGAGTTTGAAAGTCAAGCTTTTTAATTTTGTACTTTTAGCACTTTATATCTTTTACAAATTATACGAAAACTAGAAAATGACCGTGCCCGAGGGCCCGGACGCAGAAAAAAATAATTAGTTAAATACTTTTAAATATATCGTTTATAAAAAAAATTGAAAATATTTTTGTCTGAGAGTACAAAGTGCAAAAATAATAACTTAATTGAATACCTTTAAATAATATTACATTTATATAAGAAATGCTACTAATATATAAAAATTGATAAATTAAAATTTATTAACTTTAGTGAATAAGTGTGTGGGGTTGGGCTGTGGGTGAGAGAGAATGTGTGAAAATAAGTGTGTTTCGAGGTTGTATGTTGTGGGGTTGTGAGATAAAGGTGTGAAGAGTGCGCCTTTCCATCTCCATCGGCCTTTTACTGTTACTAATATTTTGTTCTATGAATAGTGAACAATGAGCTAAATTATACCATTGATTATAATTGTTTTTCTACAAAATTTAATTAAACAATCATGTTTTCAATATGTAAGAAAAATTTGGGGGAAAAAAAATTATTTATAGCTTAAGCCTTAAAGTGGACTCTTGGGATGAAACGTCCAAAAATAGAATAATCGACTCTTTGCCTGAAATATTCCATAAAATGGAAACAATTGGGATTTTTTTCGAAATTGGATGCAGTTTGTCAAGTGGAACGGATATAAACAAAAAATGTAAGTAATGATTAACTTTTATACTACTAAACAAAAAAAAAAAGGAGCTTGGTATGCTCCAAACATTAACCTTCTTTCTCTGCACAATCAACAACCCTCAATGCCATCATCCCTATGTCACCTACTTCGTTCCGGGCACTCAACGGTAAACCAATTTGCCACATGTTGCGTTTGTTTGGCATCGTGATTTTTGGTTTTCTCCCTGAGCCCAAAATTTTTGTTTCTATCTCTCTCACTTTTTCACCTAATCATTACAAGGAATTAAAACACCGCAAAGCACAAAATCACCCTAAAAAATACATCGTCTCAGACGAACCCGTTGTAGTTATGACGTGTAGTTTCAAACAACTTAAACAATGGGTTGAATTTAAAAGAGGGTTCAGTCAAGATCTGTAGGAAATACAGATGGGAAGTACACTGTTTTTGTGGGGCTAAGTTTGGGAGCATGATATTTGGTCGAAACTTGAATTAATAATGATCCATCATCCATCATGGACTGAATATGTCAAAACTAAGTAATAAGTCCTTAAACTTGGGTGATATATATATATATATATATATATATATATATGAAGCTGTCGAAATGAGAACCTAAATATTGTGATAACCGTGAGAACCAACTAAGATCCAACAAGTTGATATGTGTTAGATCTTAGTTGTTATGTGTTGGATCTTAGTATTATTTGTTCACTTGTTGGATCATAGTTAGTTACAAGTTCTCACAATATTTAGGTTCTCGTTTGAATAGGATCCATATATATATGTATATATTCCTTCAAAGAAATTTACAGCTCTTCTCTTCAAAGACGTGCCTATACTCTAAATTTTGTATGCCTTCTATAAGGCATCAGTTATCTATTACTACTTCAAAGTGGGAGAGTTAAAATTGAAGCTACGCCCTTTGGCTGGCATGGTCATATACGTACATTATGGTTTGTTTGGTATACTCTAAATTTTGTATGCCTTCTATAAGGCATCAGTTATCTATTACTACTTCAAAGTGGGAGAGTTAAAATTGAAGCTACGCCCTTTGGCTGGCATGGTAAATACATATACGTACATTATGGTTCGTTTGGTTGGAGGGGTGGAAAATAGAAGTGTTTAGCTTTCACACCGTAGGGGGTGGAAAATATTTTTCCCTCCTGTTGTTTGGTTGAACAAGGAAAAAATTGGAGAGTTTTATTTTCACTTGTTTGGTATGAGATGAAAAGTAAAAAATGCTTTTAAAATTGTGTAATTATTGCTTTCACTTTTCCCTTCCATTTTCACTCCAATTTTTTTTTTTTTTTGGGGGGGGGGAATTTTTATTAAAGAGAAGATGTTTTCATTCCCCTCCACTTTTCCCTCCCTCCCATTTTCACTCCTACCAAACAAGTGAAGGAATACACCACTCCAATTTCCCCTCCTCATTTTCCACCTCTCTAATCTACCCTCCAACCAAACACATTTAGACTTCTAATTATAACTACCCTCTACGCAGGCCTCTGATTGAAACTAACCACTAACACTAATAACCAGCAACTTCTTCCCCTATTCTAAAGGAATTAAGTCAAAACCAGCAATCACAGAATTAAAATATAAAATAAACTGAAAGTGTAGATTATAACAGCAGCAATTAGTATGATATGCTAGAAATAATATATAATCATGCACAGTGGGCATTCACTAGTTTGTATAATGCGGAGTGCTGGTTTAGCACCTACTTCCTTCCATGAGGGTCTACCATGAGGTATATTGAGTTTTGATTTTCTTCTGTAGTGAATATTTATACCATGTTGCGATTATGAGCTCTCCAGTCTCTTGTAAGTAATAACCATATGTGAAAATCCCTGGATTATTGGTTTGAATTGCTCCAGTAACAACTAACAACCTTATGTGAAAATTAGTGGATTATTGGTTTGAAATTTGTAATTTATTATCAGAATGAAACATATATATATATATAATATATAATGTTATATTTTTTTGTAGACAAAATTTCATCATGCTGTTGAAAAATATCAGTACTTTATTCCATTGAATGTTTTTAAAAGATCATTTTGTGATGTCATATGATGTCCATTAGGAATCCGTGTTTTTGCCTTACACTAGCTCTTCTATTCTTTTGCGTTATTAATAAAAAAGTAATTTACTTTAGTTACTTGTTCTCTAGTTTTTATCATCATTATACTGTTGCATTAATTATCTGATAGAGGTCCTACTCTAACCCTTGTCTATTCCCATCAATTTTTTCACTCCAGAATGTTGGTGAGACATTTTAGTCAACCATGGTACTTTCAGAGCATTTGAGTTGATATTCTGATTATCTTGAATGCTTATAGGATAATTGTGAGCTTGTTTGGTGCCAATTTTTTATTTTTTTATAACGAGAAAGAAATAGTCTGCAGACCGTAGAATACTTTCTTCTAATAGCGTATACATCTAAAGATTATCATGCCAGTGGCTTTAATTCAGTTTGTGATTTATTCTCTCATTATCATACTGGAATCTTACTGTACATCAGAAGTCATACTCAAGTGGCTGGTTACAAACTGTCAATTTGCTTGGTGTATCTACCACTGATTGCACCATGGATTTGGTTGTGAACTCGGTATGTTAGTAGTCAATGAACTTGGATGTTCCTTACCATCTTAGGCAAGGTAGTCAAAATCGCATTTTTAATCGTAGAATTGCACAATTTTACGATTACAAGTGAGGATTCCTGGCAAAATCGTATCTGGGATGAAATCGCTGGAATCGAAGGTGGAATCGCACAAAATCGCTAGGATCGTGCGGTTTTGTGGGATTTTACCGATTTCAATTCGCCTTTAAGGATTGGGTATGGGCTTCATATTAATGGGTCGGATCGAACATAAAGACCCGACCCCTTTTCATTTTACGAGTCCTACCTCTGTCAGAAGTCAAACACACTCCTTTGAACCCCTCGCGCAGTCGACGAAAGCAAGCCCTTGTGGCTAGGGCTCTTAATTTTTTGTCCCATACCCGGGTCGACTTGACCCGACACGGGTATGGGGATCTGGGTCTGTCACGACATCTCTGAATGTGTGTGTGTGTGTGTGTGTGTGTGTGAGAGAGAGAGAGAGAGAGAGAGAGAGAGAGAGAGAGAGAGAGAG
>JAOWAN010000054.1:2650916-2664923 GCA_028566635.1 Lobelia cardinalis | reverse complement strand
GGGTGATTTATTGATTTGGTTTTTGAGATTTTGTAATGATTGAAGTAAAAAGTAAGAGAGAGATAGAGAGAAAAAATATGGGACCAATGAGATAAAAAAATCAAAAATCAAAAATCCTGGGTGAAAATCACCCAGGAGAATACAACCTAAGTTTAATTGTTTTCCTTTTATTCTAGGATTTTCTATTAGTTTTCTATTTTCTATTTACTAATTTTCCTTTTTCATAGTTGAATTAGGATTTATTAGTTATTAATTTTATTATTTCAATTTAGTTTAGAATTTCAATTCTTGTAGCCTATATAAAGCCTCTTTTCTTAAATTAAAACTTTTGCTTTATTAGAAATTCTCTTGAGAGTTTATTTGAATTCTTTGTTTTTTAATTTGTTCATGACAACTAATTCTACAAAAGGGTTGTTCTACAATTCAAGAGTTGAAAGGGTTTTGATCTTCTTTTGATCAAGTTCCTCTCATCATTACCAGCTGACTCCGATCATAGGAGGAGTCTCTTGCTGGATTGGATTGTTGAGAAAATCTCGTAAGAGAAGCAGCCAAAATCTCTTCCTTCAAGACGAGGTCGCTCACCTTCATAGACAAGGCTCCTTCCGTAGTTGGGGCACCAAATCTTGTCTGTAATGTAGTAAATGGGATCAAAACCATCATCCAAACAAGCGAGGATTAAGGTTCGGGGATTGGCGGTTGCGAGAATTGGAGAGGTTTGCTGTTAGTGGTTCCGTCGGTTTGATTTTGGGCATCATCAGTTCTCTCTATCCCTCAACCATGAACATCAGCAGGTATGCGATTTCATTTTTGTCCGTGAAAATTTCACCTAATTCTCACTGTTATTTTTCCATTTTTTTTTTGTCTGAATCAAAATCATTGTTTGTTTACATCGATATTTGTCGGTGTATATCTGATTTCAAAGCTCGTAAAAGCACAATTTATTCTTGAGAACAAATTTTGACACTCGTTTTTGTTTTGGGACGGAGGGAGTATTAGACTTATATGACAAATGCTACAACTGCGAATTAGGATGCCAAATGAGTCGGTTAAAGATGGTTAACCTCACATATTGAGGCGTTGTATCATAGTTGAGCTCATACAGTCATATTGTGTACGCATTTGACAATACACTGTCATAGCTTTTTTGTTACTCCATCGTTCTTTTGTTTATTTTGCATGTTTTAATTTTGTGTGTGTAGGTTGATATCACGACGACTTGTTTCTAATACTTGTCGCCCAAGCATACTGAGGAGGACATTCTGCAATGAATCCCTGCTGAAATCAACTCCCTCTAAACGTAGCCAAACTAGCAAGGTGATTTTTTGTTGTCAATGTTATTTTGCTGTCCATCTATTGCACACTTCTTCAACACTCCCTCCTTGGAGTGAAAACATGTTTTTCTTATACTCAAGTACTTGTCCTGGGTCTCGAAAGATAGATTACTACTCCTGTCTAAATCCTTTTTACCAATCAGATCATGCTATTCTTTGTAGAAGTCCAGGAGTATCAGTTTTGCAAGTTTTCATTAATTTCACGCATCAGCAGCCAGTAGCCTGGAGTTCAGGAATATTGCGAATTTCTCTTATCAGATTGTACCTTAACCATCCCTCAGTTGTTAGAGTGCAATTCGATCTCAAGATTAACGTGCCAACGGTGGTTTACTGGTATTAATATGGAAAGCCATCACCTGATCAGTTATGCTTCTTTTAATGGGTGTGGATCCTTGGCCTTCGCCTTATTTACGGTTTCCCCAAGAGCTGTAGCTTTCTGAGACCCGCTAGTCAAGAGAGTGAGAAAGCATTTAGATTGGTGAAGAGGACGTTTATCTCCATAATGGGGGTAGGATTACTCTAATTAGAGCTTTCCTGTTGAGCATTCCCATTTATTCCATAGCTTCTTCAGGATCCCGGTTATTGTTATTGATGGTTTTGAGAATATGATGTGATTTCTTATGCTAGGGGGTTGAGGATCATTAGTTGCTTGGCGGAGGTCCATAATCTGAAGGAGTAAGGGGGTTTGGCTTTAGGAAGTCAGTCAGAAGGAACATCTTCCTTGTAGCAAAGTGGCTCTGGCACTTTCCCTGTGAAACTTTTACTATTCGGCATAAGGTAAAGAGATTAAGAAAATTTGAGTTACATTTTTATGTGTTGACTGCGACCATTGGAAGGTTGATTACCTGCATAGGTCCCGAAAGTTCATCCAACGATGTCTTTCTTTCCTTTCACTTGGTTTAGGGTGTGAGATGATGCATGTATTCAATTCTAGGGGGATGTGCGCATGGGGATGGTGCCTTTGTGCACTGCCATCACTCATCTATTTCATCTCTCCAATCATTTTGGCCCTTATTGTTGCTTTTCATATAGGGGAAGGATGCATTTCTTGGGATTTTTGTTTCTTTCACAATCAGCATGATCAAGAGGCTGAGGAGGTCATATGTTACTCAATCTCCTTTTTCATGTACATTTATCCACTGTTTCTGATTCTAGGGTCTGGATTGGGGAGGGGCAGAGCTCCGCTGCACCCGGTTTTTTTCCCACTTGATTTGCTGTCTGGTTTTTTACTTGCCTATCTTATCTAGAAAGCTAAAATCCCCTGTACAATTATAGATTTTGTTTGGGTCTTGGTCCTTAACAAGCTCAACACTACTAACATCTTGCACAAATGCAGACTAGTGATTTCCTCGTATTGTTGTGTAATGTGTAAGGAGCCTCGGAATGTAATGGTCACTTCTGTCTGATTTAGGGGTCTTGCAAAGAAAGGGATGTTAGTTTTCTTTGGCAATGTGGGATTTGTAGAAACACTGGATCTTCAGGGATACTTGTCCTGAACTCCTATCGGTGACACAGCTGTTTTCTTGGTATCCCCCTTAGCTCCTGCAAGGGGCGCTTTCAAAGGCGTTCCTCTTCTCGGAGTTCATCAGGGTTGGAGAGCTCTTCTTTCTTGGCTTTCTGCTTTCTTTTTGTTTTGTATATTTGTTGGACTTCTAGTCGGTATCTTCTACTTCTTGATGGTTTAATGATGGTTTTCTTAATCTTAAAAGATGAAATAGAATTAAATAACTATTTAAGTACTTGTAATAGTTATGTATTTCTCTTGGATCTTCTATCAAAAAAGAAAAAAAAGAAAAGATTTATGATTTCTCTTAGGTCTCTGACTCTAGGGACTTGATAAAGTTAATTGAACTGTTTGCTGATATAGTAGATTTTGTGCATTATTTAGATTAATTTGTTGAGTTTGTATAACAGATAATAAAACTACATTTATATTTGACTAGTAAAACTGAGATGTCTGCCAAATTGAAATACACGTGCCAAAGTTGGAGTCTTTGTTTACTTATGTTAGACTTGAGGCTACTGACCGCGGACATCCTTCAATACCTTGCAGTTTAGAATACTAATCGTTCTTGCAGAACATTTTTCTTTCATGCTTCAATCTTTATGTGTTTGTGATGGACACATTTGTCTAACTCATATTTCTAAGTGTACCTACTCAATCTTGCAAAGATTTTTGTTGAGTTTTTCTTTCAAATACCACAGTTGTCCAAGTGACTTAAATCAAAGTTTTCTTGTTTTTATTTTATCCCTTTGATGTTGCTCTTTTTGATGCCTTCTTACTTTTTTTAATGAGAAATTTTAGTGCTCTTCTTGTGTTACACTAAATTATATGTAGGACTACCCCTTAACTGTTTTGAGAGTCTTATTCGACCATGAAATAGTTTGCGTTATAATGTTATGATCCGACATTCTAGGAGCTAGTGGATGAGGATGATTTGAGAAAGGATGTTCCTCAATATGACATTGCTATTGTTGGTGGCGGCATGGTCGGAATGGCTCTAGCTTGTTCAATTGGTATTACCTTCTGTGCATACAACATTCAAATTTGTACTGGTGCCTGTAGCTTTTTCCTGTTGGAGGAATATCTTGACTACATTCATGTCGTCTATTTCTTATACCTAGTCGTTTATTGTGTTATATTTTGCAAGGTCAATGCTCTTGCATAATGTCATTAATTGTCTGCTGTTATTTTCTGAATAATGTCAGTTTATATTTAATCACGGGTAGATTCTTACTTACCATGTGCTTGCAGCAAGCGAGCCCTTGACAAAACAGTTGACTGTTGCTATAATTGACAGCAATCCTGTTTTGACGAATGGGGCCAGCATCATGAAAGATGATCCCCCAGACGCAAGGGTCAGTACAGTCACACCTGCAACTATTTCTCTTTTCAAAGGTATTAAGAACTTCAGCTATTTTCTCTTTGTTCAAGCTTAAGGGGACTATGTTTTTGACATGTACAAGACCCAAATAAAAGGTTTTTGTATAATTAAATGGATATTTTCTGCTGCATGTGTATGTATCTGCTGCGTACACAGACAGTCAAAAACATTATCATTCACCTCTCAAAAATGGAAAGTTTTAAATATGTACCAAGAATATGTGAAATACATGACATTTCTGTTGCTCCTCACCTCCTGTATGGGTATAGGTGGGGTTTGATTGGTGGAAGGGTATTTGGGTTTTCTAGCTGCTGCCTTTCAATAAACCACCTAGATGGATTGGTTTGACAAACAAGCCTTGAGGTTTTCCTTTTTAAACATGCCCAAGGTACATGCATGACTATGTATCACTCCTAACTGCATGGTCTTTAACCTGAAAACCACAAGTTCCACCGCTGATGCTTTGTATTTATTTAAACAATCTACTCTTTTCCTTTAGTATTCCATGCATGGTCGTTTACAGTTTTTGATCTCATTTCTACTAAAAGAAAATTGTGAAGCTAACAGTAGATAAGAACAGTATTACGATTTAATAAGACATCCATAATGTCAAATCATTATCTTTAAAAGCCACAGTTATTATTATTATTATTTTTTTTAATAAGAAAAGAATTATATTAGAAGGAATAGAATTCACAAGGAGGAGGATAAGCTGGCCAACCCTTTTCCTCTATCAATAGTTCTAGGAACCATAGTTATTAAAGGGAAAAGCGCACTGAAGGGCAAAAAACCTCTGGAGCTTTAGGTGCGAGGCACAAGACAAGGCGTGGGCTTCACGTAAGTGAGGTGCATAGTTTAAAAGAATTGAAATTCAGTCATAAAGAAACATGTTTTAGGATATTTGGATATCGCTACTGTCATATTAGGGCCTTTTTCAAATTAGGATATGTTTTTGTGACTAATTACCAAATATTGCTTGCAATCTTGAATAGCATGTACACTAGAAACAAAGTTTTCTGAATGGGCAATGAGGTACTTTCAAGAGGCGCGCCTCAAGAAAGGCGAGGCCCAAGAGTGAGCTTCTTGTGAGCCTCATGACCTAGGCACACCTTAGGCGTTTTACAACTATGGTAGTAACCACCAATTTACTCTGTCCTAAGCCTTCTCAAAGTCGGACCGAAGACATGACCCCTTTCTTCTCTTACGCTCAAAGTCTTTAACCGCCTCACTCGCAATAAATACAGCTTCGAGCAACTGGTGCTGTTCAAAAAATTCGCAGTAAGCACTCAAAATACTCCTAACACCATCCCAAGCCTTTTAGATAAAATTTTGGCTATAGTTTTATAAGCACTCATTTCCAAACTGATGGGCCTAAAGTCCCTAACTCTACGCTATCTATCTTCCTTCTGTATCAATGTGATAAAGGTCGAACTTCGAGCTTTGGCAAATAATCCAATAAAAAAAATTTCTTTAAACACCTTCGTTGAACCCATTTAACAGTCTCCCAACACTTTGGAAAAGGCTGTAGTGAAAGTTGAAACCATCATGTTCTAGAGCTTTATCCCAAACCATTTTCCACACTGCTCTCAACTTCCCCCTCCCAAAAGATCTCTTCAAAACAAAGAGAACCTTCCTTAAACCACTTAAACCTTTGCCTTTGTACGCCAACTACTATCCTCAAACTCGTTACACAAAGAGGATCTCTTCTCAGCCAACAACACACTAATTCCCCCTCCCCTCCTCCGTTTGTTGTAACTCCTCAATTTTCAAGCATAATAACGAACCTCTCTAACTTTAACATCCCCAACGCCTCCTCATTCCACTGCGCCAATTCTCTTTGTTTGAATTTATTCTTGCATGGGCAGTGATATAATCTGAGTTCTCGAAACCATTTCTAGTGTAGCAAAAGATGTTGAACCAGCATCTCTCTTTTCTTGTCCACGATTGTTCAGTTATTTCACCGACATCCTTTAAAGTTGATTTGTGGATATTATATTCTTGGTGTCCATTCATCAAATGAGCAAAGGTTTCAATCAGAAATTTCAGGTTTGTGGACATTTGTAGTTCATTCTTTTTTGATATGTCATAGCTAACTTTCAACATGCCTTCAAGTACTAACGCGGTATAATTTTCTGAATATAAGGAATTATGCTTTACTTTTGACACATGCCATAACAAGCGACCTACTTTGCAGGTATTGGTGCTTGGCAATATGTTGAAGAAAACCGGCATGCATATTTTGATAAGATGCAGGTAATAACAGAAGTGAAACCATTAAGGATGTAATATTTGTTCTTATTCTTCTTAGTTTTTATTTTGAATATGCATGAAGGAATTTTAATTTGGTTTCCTAGACTTGCCCCAGCCTTTCATTGAGCATTCTGACCATCAGTTTTACATACCCTGAAACATCTAAATCTTGCTGCTGTTTTGAAATTGCAATATAGGGTAGGGTAAGGAATGCTGGAAATTTAAATCAATGTCTGCTTAACAAGTATGTGATTCTGTTTTCATGTAAAACATTATTTCTTGATGTCGATTAATGGTTCCTCAAAGTAAGAAAAGTAAATGAAAAAGAACTCTAAGGCAAATAGTGTTTTGACTTCATTCAAACTTGCAGCTCAGTAGTAATGGCAAGCTAGAAAATTCTCGAGGACTCAAATTTTACCCCTCCATCAGTAACCAGGTGTCTCATATGCAGTTTGTACTTTTTCTCCCAACAGTATCATTTGTTAAATAGTGGTGTGTTTCGTGACATAATTTGCTCGTGCATCATATGTTGGATAACTCCAAAGTCTATTGCAAAAAGGAATGAATAAGTTGTAAATAACAAATTTGAATTGTATGACAAACTGTTCATTAATTTCACTAAATTAGCAAAACAACATTCATTCATGGAGGGCGTAGTATTATCCGGAAGGATGCTAAGCTGTAATATGCCTTTTCGAGTAAAATAAACGTCATTACAAGTTCCCATATAATGGATGAAAGAAGAAATTATACTAGGAAGGACAACTTATATAACGAAGGCAAACAATGGGATATTCCAAAAATATAAGCAAAAAGAAAATGTATAACAAAGAAACTAAAAGAAAGCTGCTCTCCAACAACCTCTTACCAAATTTGAAAGAGACAATCCAGGACTCCTCGCCCAAAGCAAAATTCAGAACAGTCCTCTCCCAGTGAAGAAAATCTGCTATTCCTTCCTCTGTAAAATCGTAGCATTATGCTCTAACCATATGCCCCAGATCACACTCAACATAGCACAACCCCACAAGATCTTAGCATCCCACTCACCGACAAACATAAGTGCCTGATCAGACATAAGTTCATGTCTCAATTCTTTCCCTCAGAACCCTTGGGTTTGTAAGATCCGTCTGTTCTTTTTATTTTTTGGTCAACCTCATCTGAAGAACTTATGATGGATGTAGCGAATCCGCTATCTATTTTAGGAAAATTCAGGAATATATCTTCCTATTCTTAGGCTGATTTGTTTCCTACAATAGAAGATTGTTTATATCTGTAAAATAGGAAATTAACTTTTATTGCTCTTGATTTTATATACAACATGTATATATAGGTGTTAACTTATCAATAAAAGTTACGCCTTACAATTCGTTCTCTAAGGCCATTAACAAAATGGTATCACTAGAAAACACTTCTGGTTCTTCGATCACAGGCGATCCATCCTCACTACAAATCACGAATCATAAACTGGATGGAAAAAATTTCCGCCGGTGGTCGCAATCAGTTCTCATGGTTCTTCGCGAAAGGGGAAAGATGGCTATATATCACAGGAGAAGCCAAGAAGCCCAAATCCGACGACTCGGCGTACCCGATTTGGGAGTTGAACAACTCGATCGTAATGGCATGGCTTATCAGCTCAATGGAGGTTGATATCAGCCGGACATATCTTCTCTTCAAAACAGCAAAGGCAATTTAGGATGCCATTCAGGAGAATTACTCGGTTCTTGAGAATGCCTTACAAGTATTCGAAATCAAGATGAAGTTAAAAACCTCAAGCAAGGTAGTCTCAATGTCACTCGATATGTTCTACGAAGAGGACCGGGGAGATGTTGATGATCATGTCAAGTTCAAGCAATATCTTGACAAAGAACGGCTCTACGAATTTCTTGCTGGACTCAATCATGAACTTTGACGAAGTCCGAGGGAGAATTATGGGGAGAAAACCTCTTCTGGCCATTGGAGAGGCATTTGCTGAAGTGAAACGTGAAGAAAAGTGGAGAAGAGTGATGCTCGATGAGAAAACCGGCTCCACACTGGTTACGACTAGGGGGGTGCAACTGGTGGAAAACACAGCTCTTTACGCTCGTAGAGAGCATGACTCCACAATACGTGGAGGAGAAAATACACAACATAACAGCCCTATAAGAGAGGAGACCAACCATGGTGTACCCGTTGTAACAATGCAGGACACATCAAAGAGACTTTCTGGGAGCTTCATGGCAAACCAGCCAAATGGAAACCTTGAAGCTTAGGAAAACCAAGGGCATTAATGATTGCAACAAAAACAAAGTCATCCCCTGGCCCGACTCAACTCAGTTTATAGTGCCCACACAACAACTGTATATCCAACAAACTACTTACGCTGACACTGTAATCTTTTACAACTAAAAAAATCATTGTCTAACTGTTGGCACACTTTAGCAGAAAGTCTTCCATCAAGCTGCAAGTTAAGATGAAATTATTCGTCCTATCCATTCTTTGCATGAAGCAATACGAAATTAGTGGTCTATCTTGCATGCGCTTGAAATAAGCTTTAGGCAGCATTTCCAATAATGGCTTCCTTTTTTCTTTTTTTGGCTTCCTATCACTTTGAATGGGCATTCTACGAAAACTGAGAATTTCAAGAAAACATTAAGATGAAAAGTCACTAGAAACATATTTTCAGAAACAAAAATTCTATTCTATTTCATACGGACACTACCTCTTGACTTGCTAAGTATCTCGGTACAATTTTTTTTTTTTTTGAATCTTTAAAATGCCAATCTTTGATACAGTGCGTTCAATCTTTGGGTACATCATTGTTAAATCGTGTTTTTCTGTTGAATCTTAGTCTTTTTGTGTTGAATCTTAGGTTTTTATTGAATCTCAATGCAATTTTTATTGAATCTAAGGAATTTTATGTGTTGAATCTTTAGTCCACTGTAGAATCTAAATCTTCAGTGCGTTTCTGTTGAATCTAAGTGCTTTTTGTGTTGAATCTTTAGTGCACTGTGATTAAATCTCATTTTTTGTTGAATCTTCAGTGTTTTTTTTGTTATATCTTTAGTGCTTTTTATGTTGAATCTCGCATTTTTATTGAATCTCAAGCAATTTTATTGAAATCTAAGTGGTTTTTGCTGTTATATCTTTAGTGCACTATTGTTGAATCTTAGTTTTTGGTGAATCCTCAGCGCATTTATATGTTGAATCTTTAGTTCACTGTTGTTGAATCTTAGTTTTTATTGAATTTAAAGGATTTTTTGTGTTGAATCTTAAATACACTGCCATTGAATTTTAGTTGTTTAATTCTCGGTGCATTTATATGTTGAATCTTTAGTGCAAAATCTTAGTGGGTAGCTCTAGTAGGAAATAATCAAAATTAGGAATGACAACTGAAATAATGTTCTTTCGTAGAACGGAACCTTAAAAATTAAATTATTTTCATATAAATTGAAAAGAATTAAATATTATGATTGTGTTCTAATATTTTTGCTAGGCCTAGTAACTTGTGATCCAACTAAGAACAACTTATTTTGACGAAATTGCTAATTTCGATCGATACCAAGAGATTAATTTAATTAAAATGGCGACTTACCAAGGTTGAGGATTGACTTTTGAAGTGAGACAAGTTTCTGGTTGCCTTGCATTCAGAAAAGATGAGGAAAATTAAAGAAACTTGTTACTCTCTCATTCCCGTAATAGATGACCTTTTAGAAAAAAACATTATCCTAAAATAGTTGACCTTTTAGGATTTTAAAGTCTTTTTTTAGCCATATTTTCCTAATTTACCCTCCTATTCTCCCAACAATCCATGATCATTAATTACATTTACCTAGTTTACTATTAATAAAGATATAAGGGTGAATTTTTCAATGCATATTACTCCTTAATAAATGTGCACAAATCTAAAAGTTTATCTATTGTGAGACGGAGGGAGTATTTTTCTTGTACAGTTAGAGACTAATCAGTCTAATCATGACCTCAATAAGAATAATCTATGCCAATAACCAAATCAGAATGGCAACTCATATGTTTGTTTGGAACCAAGGGTCCAAGACAAAGCACTTCGAATAATTGTCACAATTTCATGAACCAGCGGCTGAAAGGCTCCTATGGCAATAAATTAATTACAAGTGGTAGAATTAAATCGATATACGTACAATTTCTTCAAATTGTGGTAACCGCTCAAGTAATTGGCGGGTGAAAGTAGGGAATATTGGCGGGCAGTACCGAATTAATACTACTCCTGCTGCGTCTTTAATCAATTAGGAGGGGTTGAATGTAATTAGTTCCTAGAGTTCCTAAATTAGATGAGTTCCTACTAAAGCCAGCCCCTATAAATTTATATATATAGGTAACCGCTCAAATGAGAACCTAAATATTGTAGGAACCGTAGGAACCAATCTCGATCGCTGAATTCCCGATCACCCTAAAAAATTTCGCTACTCTGTTCGGGCGAACAGAGTAAAAAATTTCGGTACCAAACACAATAAAAATTTTCGTTGCATGTCTTTAGCAAACTTTTGCACTCTTCCTTTGTTTAATCTTCTCTGTTCCAACATATTCATTTCTTCGTTGGCGTCTGCATTGCATCTATATCTTTGATTATTTCAATCCATTGCGTAAAATAATTTTGTATGTATTGAAATTTATACATATTGCCCAGTCTTCTCTTGGCTTATGGATCTTGAATAAGCTCAGTTCTCATCAGTCTGGGTTAAATTGTCATTTATACCTCATTATGCCTTGTAGGTATGGGATTACACTGGACTTGGATACACAAGATACAATGCAAGAGATGTAGACAAAGAAGTGCTGGGGTAAGAACACAGTTACCATGTAATTCCACAAACATGCAATATAATTTGCTGATGAACTTTATTTTGACTGTTGATGCAGTTGTGTAGTAGAGAATAAGGTGCTTCATAAATCTTTATTATCGTGCGTACAGGTATGTAAACCCTTTATGTGCTGTCCTTTCTGTTTCTTGTTTGAGCTTGTTGGAACTTTTTGTGTACTGCTTACTTCACAGTATTTTCTTTGAAAGACTTCCTATGCAACCATTTCTAATGCATGACTAGTCTATTTTTCTTAGCAGAACAAAGATCTTCAGAAAACAATATATCCTACCAGATTATCATCAATGACTTTACAGCCGAACCGTTCATCAACAGCTTCAATGCAACACAACGGAAGTTTTGCAAAACTAGAATTGACTGATGGCAATAGCTTGTATGCTAAGTTGGTGGTAATTCCTTTTTGCTTCTTCTTCTTCTTCTTATTATTTGCATGAAAAATGTTTGGATAATCTATGTAGTGCCTCCTACAGAGACACCATTTTTCATCATTTAGACAACAGCCGCCAGCCAGTTTCAAATTATATGATGTTTATCACAGGTTGGAGCTGATGGTTCCAAATCACGGGTTAGGGAGTTAGCTGGAATCGGAACAACAGGGTGGAATTACTCCCAGAACGCAATCATCTGTACTGTTGAACATACAGTTGAAAATCGGGGTGCATGGCAAAGATTTCTTCCCAAGGGTCCACTTGCACTTTTGCCTATTGGTGACAAGTTTAGCAACATTGTTTGGACTATGGATCCGAAAGATTCATCAAGCTATAAATTGATGAACGAAGATGATTTTGTGACAGCTATAAACCAGGCTCTTGATTATGGATATGGTCCTCATCCTCGATCACAGTTATTAGGCGGTTCTATGCTTCCTTGGTTCAGAGCAGATGCGACATCACTGGCCAATGAGGGCTTTGAAATTCCACCAAAAGTGGTTAAACTAGCGTCAGAAAGAATGGAGTTTCCATTGTCTTTGAAGCACGCTAATCAGTATGCACTGAAACGCGTGGTTCTGATCGGTGATGCAGCACACACTGTTCATCCCTTGGCTGGTCAAGGAGTTAATATGGGTTTTGGAGATGCATCTTCTCTTTCACAAGTCATTGCTGAAGGTGTTGCGGTGGGATCTGATATTGGCGAGGTATGTCTATTCCTGATTAAAGAGAGTAATCTGTAATTTGGTTCAACTTTTCTCTACTCTCTCTCTCTCTCTTTCTCTCTCTCTCTCTCTCTCTCTCTCTCTCTCTCTCTCTCTCTCTCTCTCTCATACACACACTTGCACAAGAAAGAGAAGCACACAACCTTGTACTTCTGTTGCTCAAATTTGTCATTCTGCAAATCTTTATCTGCTTTTTGACTCATAGGTGTGAATTATCTATACCTCTAATTTTGTTAAAAGTTTGAGCTCACAGTGAGTCAAATGCCCCCAGAAGGGTTTGAACCTTGATTCGTGCCGTGTGTGCAGCTATTACAAGGGCCTGTGATGATCTTGACTTTGGAGGGAAATACCTAATTCTTTGTCATAAAGGCATCCATATTTTGTACGATTTTCAAGTAGGAAAAGAGCCTGTATCGCTGATCTTATAGCCTTATGTTGTTATGGCTAATTGCCTGATAGTGTTAGCTGGTGTCCTATTGTGATCTCCTCTCTTTGGAACAAGCTTCCAACCTTTGGCGCCTGACTGTTTTAACAATTTTGATGGGGCTTCTATGTGGAATTAAGCTTCATATTGAGAGCATACATTACTGTTCTAGATGTTTTCAACATGAATAACTCGAAAACAAAATTGACTTTAAAAGGATAAGGGTCAGAAATCAATTTTTATCGATTTTTGATGATTTTGTACTGTAGATAATTTTTAATCTACTACTGTAGCAGTTGATTTTTCAGAGTATATAATGACAATTATATCCCTAATGAAAACGCATGTGTACTGCTCTGTGATTAATAGGCCTATTAGGCCGTCTTGTCCAACTCAGGTGTTCAGCTCTGTGAACTTCACATTTCCAGACTATTACTCACAGCAGTTTGTCTTCTTTCTCTCTCCTGCTGCTGTTTCAGCCTCATTTCAAATTCAAAATCACTGCATAAAATTTCTATATGCGGGAAACAACAGGAAAATCGAATTGCTCCCAACCATACTTCAAAAAAAAAATCCGAGAAAAACAGGAAAATTGAACGAAAAAATAAATTAGTAGTAGATCTGTTTGTCTAATTAAATTGGATATTAATTTCTAGATGCGGAAATTCTTGCCGACGAAGGTTTGACCGAACGCCAATTGGAAGGGGAGACGTTCCAGGAGGTGGTGGTGTGACGGTCGCTGGCGGTGACCCTAAATCTCTCCGGCAAGAATCAATCAATAAAAAAAATGAAAGTTGAACCATCAATTCCACCGGGTGGAGCGAATCCGAACGATCAAGTGGAATACATCATACACGTTACCGGTTGACCCGGGAGATGGGTATGAAATAACTAGGATGCCGGAATGGGAAACGAAGCTTGTAGAAGAACAGATCAAATTGGGAATGGAATAAGACAAAGGTGAGAGGCAATTTCGGTGGTTTTGGATGGATTGAGTGTGTGTGTGTGTAGCTGGATGGGAAGCTACATCTCAGTTTAATGGAGGTTCAGGTGAACGGAGAGAGAGAGAGAGAGAGAGAGAGAGAGAGAGAGAGAGAGAGAGAGAGAGAGAGAGAGAGAGAGAGAGAGA
>JAOWAN010000054.1:2629787-2644028 GCA_028566635.1 Lobelia cardinalis | reverse complement strand
AATGAATTCAAACTGTTACCAAGAATTCTGTCTAATCTTTAGCTTATGTAAGTACATGCATATAAACAATAAAATTGCAGATCATTCTGGTCTGACAAGAACCAGTCTTCTAACATTCCCTGTTCCAACTTTACATCTATTTGGTTATTGATCATTACATATTGCATATACAAATTACAAACTACATATTCTATGAATCAGTGCCTGAGGCAGTGAGATAGAATAAGAATCGGTGAGTGAATTCGTGTATGATTTCTATACTTTCTTTTTACTTAAAATATGGACAATTGAGAAGCTACGATGTTTTCAACCGGCAAAGCTGAGTTAACTTGATTAATTGACAAAATGCAACTCCAGAGAAGCAATGCAATGCTATGCTGCTGAGGAAGACGGAACGACTACCTGAGTAAAACAATGAAGGTTTCACTGCCGGAGTTGTTTATTACAAAAATGTATCCCGGATCAGACGTGCCATTACTCGTGAAGATAACCGACTGAGCACCTCAGGGAGCACATTGACCGAGAGACCTGGCAATAAAGGAAGTAGCTCTTGGATAGCCCGATTAATATCCAAACCCTGCAGTTGAAAAAGGAAAGAAGAGAGGTGATGACGTTTCTAAAAAGACCAAGGCAGGCAGCATGCTACAATTTTGACAATTCACCATCGCTAAAAGATCAAAATATCAAATTGCAATGTAATTATATTCAGCAATCTCCAAAAGGTCACTTCTAACATCAATGAAGCTTCATCTTGATTCAACAATAGGTTTGTTAGCATTGTGATAAAATTTACAATGTCAAAAGAAACCATGGGGTTTTTCTTCCAAGAGAACATCCTCCACATACTAAAAAGCATCAAACATGAGAAGACATGCTCGCATTTTAAGGCAACTAGGTGGAATAAGAGCATCTCCAACCAAGGGCATGTGGCTTGTTAAATGATAAAATTTAGCAAGCAGTACCCATTTTGATTGCTCCAACCGTCCAGACAAATAGTAGCTAGCTTGGCAAATTTTGGCTTTGGCTTGTCAAATATAGAAAGCCATCCACACTTTAGCAAGCCATCCACATTTTAGCAAGCCATTATATTAATAAAATAATTGATTTCTCTCTTTTTTTCTCATTCTCCTTCTTTTCCTTTCACTTTCTCTTTAAAACCAATAAACTATAATAGTTATGTGGAGTATATAATAAATAGCATGGTTGGAGTGAACAATAAAATTTGACTAGCTAAGTACCATTCACTAGCAAAAATTTGATTTTAGCAAGCCTATTGAAGATAACATTGCCACAAAAGAGGTCTCTTACAATGCTAAAACGGAATCAATTTGATCTAAGGATATCTGGAAAATTAATTGTGTGTAAAAAAATAATTGCACTCAAGGTCCCTGTACTACCATATTAATGTAATTGACAAACATGCCCCTTGATCATATATATGTATCAGAGAAGTAGTGGAAAAAGTTGACAGATGGACTGTCCGAGGACGCTTTTAATAGTAGAGGGACCACCAAAAGCATATTGCAGTACAAGGACCACCGTTACAATATATAAACAGTAAACGGATCAACTTTACAGCTTATCCAAAAAATTATAAATTAAGAAAAGGGGGCAAGACGAGTTGTCTGATGGCACCTTACTCCGACCCGAGCTACCGAACTCTTACAACTTTTTACATTCATATGTAAGTCCTTAAATTCAACGTTGAATGAAATATGTGTTTATTTTTCATCATGTTTTTGTACACTTTTTATACTTCACAACATAACGTCATTAACAATTTTAGAAAAATCATTACATGAATCAAATTTCAATTTCATTCTACTTCTATATGCATTTAGCACTCTAATTTTAATTATTTAATCTTTAAACATTGATGTTATTTGCAATTGACGTCATTAGGCGAGCAAGCTCGCGTGAGTATACTAGTCAACCTATAACCATATGCATCGACACAGATTGGGATGGGAAATTGGGACAAATTTTGGAATCCTTCCCCGATTTCCCTATCTTTGATGATACCATACACCATCACTGAATTTTATTTTTATTTTGGTTTGAACCATTTGGTATCCGGTCAACTCATTCAGTGCCGACTAATCCAAGTCCGAGTCGGGTAGTGACAAGGGCGGCAAAGCTCTCCTAACCAAGTAATAATGCAACTCGAACTCGAAACCTCTTGTTCAGCTAGCACAACCCCGTGTCAGTTAATTTACGTGCTTGGTGGTGAAAGGTGATACACCATCACTTGTGTTTTCACATTTCCAATTCCCAGTTAGTATTTATCTTTTCATTTCATTCAGTATGTCCAAGTCAACTAGGAAGGGTACACAAAATCAACTCCACGTGGCAGCAGCCAGGCATGTATGGTACAATATATGTGACTAATGAAGCTACACCAGAAATTCATGATAGCCCCCTCTCCTAAAAGGTCTCAACTATTCAGATGCATGTCCAAAAGATAAGGATCGGACAGAATTACGAAGAGTATGGAACCTTTAATATGAATTTCAATAAGGAGCATATATAATGCCGTACTCTTAGTATTGACCCTCTTTCCTTTTTTTGTCGCTCAACAGTTTTTGGCCAATTCAGATTTCAGTGAGCATTAATTGGTTATTTTCTCATTATATCCCTTCCTGTGGAATGTACTTGCAAGGTAAACTAATACTCCCTCTCTCCCAGAAAACCCTTCTCACTTTCCTCTTTTGTTTGTCCCAAAATAATTTTCCCATTTCTAAACAAGGTAAAACATTGTAGTGTAATTTTAAAATGGTACAAGCATGTAAACCTTCTTCCTCAAAATATGTAAACTATACAATGGGAAGATGTTTTTTGGGCGTAGGGAGTATTAATTAAAGTGCAAGTTCTAAGTAAGAAGGATACATAGAAAAAAAAAACATTGAAAATGGATGCATTTATCCAATTGAGCTTTTGTCTTGTAGTCACTATAAAGAAACGGAGGTAATTGCAAATGGCCACCAGATTGTTTGAGTGAAGAATCAATAATACGATGCACAAAGAATATCGTGCATGCATAAGATCCGGTATGAGATAGACATATTTCAATCTTGAACCTTCTAGCTAAATGTTATTAGCCATCAAACTGACAATATAAAAGTGAACACCTAACTACTTAACACATGCTTATTGTATTTCAGTTTCTAAATTTTCAATATTTGCAAGATATTAAATAAACTATCATTAACAATTATTATAAACTCGCAACGAGGAGTCAATTTTTATAAAATTTTGGTCCAATGTTCATCAAGTTGACCAAAAAAATCTAAAATAGGAAGATCGTTTTGGGATAGAGGGTCTTTAATAAACTGCAAAACTTGTACATTCACTATTTCGAATGTAGGCATCATTTTGAAGTAAATGTTCACGCATTAAATTAGATATGGGTCATACAGTCGCACTGAAATCCTTAATTAATACTAGTGCTCTGTAATACTTCATAGGCTAACAAAGTTAAAAACATTCAACCTTAATATTTTTAGGTACCTGATTTGATGATCCTTGTCTCCAACTTCCAGCAGTCAGGAACTCAAGGATCTTCTGGACATTGTTCAGTACAACTTTGTCCTCCTCGGTTATAGAGGGTAGAAGTCCTGCGGGCCTGATGGAACCAAAAGTAGGAACCATGCTAAAAACTGGGCTAGCATTTCCAATCCTTAGGACTGCCAATATCTGCACCAGCTGTTCCCTAGTAACTGCATCAATGGCTTTCACAATCTGCTCAAGTAAAAGAACAAAGTTATTTGACCACATTCCAAGCGTCAGAAGAAAATTTCTGTAGCAGAAGTTTTTAAAGAGAGAAAAAGAAGCAATCTACAGACCATGGATAAAGTGTAGTTAGTAGTGAAAACATTCCCTGGAAAAAATATGGAATATGAGAAAGACGGAAAGAGATGGACAAAGCGAGCCAAAATCAAGGAAACATAAGGCCTCAGCTAAGGAATGCCATGACAGGTAGAGTCTTTGAACAGCATTTTCGACAAAACATATATATTGGATCCACCACTACACTCTACTAGTGCTCCTCAGTTATGGTTAAGAAGCTTAGGGAGTTAATGGAGAACCACTAGAAGGAAAACAAAAGAAACACCACTCTCTAATCAAAATAAAATTTGGCAGAAACTTTAAAGGAGAGATCAATCAGTAAATGGTACTCAAAAACACATTGTTTAAAAGTTTTCTGAAACAGAAAAATAGCACGATAATGCGGAAAAAGCAATATTTAGTCACAAGTTCTTGAAAATAAGATTGAAGTGAAGAGAAAAGCATCGAACCGCTTCTAGAAATAATCAGTATCTTGACAAACATTGGAACCTGCTATTAGAATCTTTGTTAACAACAACAATATTTAGGTTTGTCGCTTTGTATAATACTACTGGCTTGAACGTCAAACATAAGAATGAAGGTTTGAGTCTGTGGGAGTCATTTGGTTCAATTATTGCTACACACTAGATCAGTGTGTAGTAGCAAGTTCAAGTAGATCCAAATAACTAAGGCAAACTTTAGCAATTGCCTACACAAATTCTTTTATAATAAGGTAAATAAACAGATGACCTTCAATCGCCATAATGCTTTAAAGAAACTCCAAACTAGAAACATATGATGATACACAGCATTACTTCAGAGAGTACCTCATCCAAGAGAAATTCTCGGAAGAAATTCCCTTTATCAGACAGCAAAAACGCCAAGGCCGCTCTTGTTTGAACTGGTTTTCCTTCAGCTACATTTGATTGAAATCCAGAAAACACAGGATTGTTCTGATTTTGCAAAATACCAAGTTCAGCCATATCACCATTAAGATCCTCACCGCCACCACTTTTAGCCGCAGTTATGAAGCTCTCAAAAGCTTGCATGACATCGATAAACCTCTCAGCATCAAAAACACCAGACTTTCCATATATTGTGTAGCGCAAAGCACTCCTCAAACGTGGGGATTCGTCAGTTAAGAGTCTCTGGTGTTAGACAATAGAAGAAATAGCAAACTTCTTAGAATAGAAGTCAGAATATAAACGAAACAGCAATAGTATGACTAACACCCAGCATATTCAGAAGGTAGCAACGTAATGCATGACCTTGAACCTATGTTACAGGAAAATACTTGGTAATATGAAGTCAGATGTTGGTGGGTGATTCACACTACTCTACAGTTTGATGATCTTTTTTTTTTCGAGTTTGATGATCTAATAACTGTTAAATCATATATAAACACGAGGCTTAATTTCTTTATCTATCTGTTTTTCCTTTTCTTTTCAGAGGTAAGATTCTAGAGTTTTCCAACATTTGTAAAATTTGTAGCACACTCGTCTCATCAAAATACATGCACATAATACTAAAGTCACTTATTGCCATGATAAAGGACACATAATCAAACATATATTTTATGCTTCACAATAATGCAGAAACAAAAACCACAGTATTTCAGCATGGGGGTACCTGAGCAATGTATGGATATGCTTCATCTACAATGGCGAACTCCGGATTGCCCACTAAAGCTATTCCTTCCAATACTCCTATTGCTCTAATTATTAGAGCAAAATAAGGAGGTATCCTAAATGGATAGTCAAATGTTATTTGTGCTAAATCCGCAGCCAACTCTTGAAAGTTAATATTTTTCGCTCCACCACCTTCAAGTGCCTGATCAAAAACCTTGGCAAGAACAGGCAAGATTGGTTCCAAATTTACTCCTTCTGAAATGAAGCCGAGTTTTACGAAATCTTTGACAATCGCACCATAATCCCGGTGAATAAGGTGAGCAATAGCTTCAATCATCCCATACTTTTGATCATCAGTTAGCTTCGTCACAAGGCCTGCCAGCAACATTATGTTAAAATCAGTCCTTGAACATCAGGCAGGCTAATATATAATTCAGTCAGTAAGCAATGCTATATCAACAGATACAAAAAGAACTTCTCGCAGGATGCTTGAGGATCTCATTAGGTGGTTACTCTAGGTCCTAAATTTAAAGCCGGTATCCATAAACCATCAAGGAGTTGGGACCACAAAGGGCTAACTACAGTGCAGATCATAACTATCAAAGAGACAAGGGACTTCACCCGGCACAACCTAACGTCATTTGCTTTAGGGTCTCCTAAACAGTCCCTTCAGTTCAAACTAAAAGAAGTGTATTGCAGAAACAACTTAACAATAAATTGTTTATAGAAGACACATAAAAAGTAACTACATGGATGTTTATGAAAGATTTTAAAGAACAGGATGCTACATTGCTGCAAGCAAGCCTACAAGTCTTTTTGGTCTAAGACAGGCATCCTTGGTAGATTTTGGATTCATAACATATATTCTGCTGTTAGTTATTTGAGATTTTAAAGTTATTAACGGTATTATGTTTGTTTCATAGTTAAGAAGTACTAGCCCCGGTCCTATTAGTATTATAATAGCAAAATAGTCAAACATGTAATCTCACGAAGTTCATCGAGGTTTAATATATAAATTGAGATTTAAGGCCTGACATTAGTGTTGGTCCCAACCTGAACCCTTCGAGGATAGTATTTCCTATTTCCTACCAAAAGAGAAGGGACGGCTTTGGTTTGGTATCCAAGGAACTCTATCCTATCCCTAAGACGACCTTGAAATCAAACTTTTTAAAGTAAGTTATACAAAATCATACACTTTGTATTTAGCTTAAGGATTCTTAACAGAAATAATATAAAAGGAGTTGATACTAAAATTATGAGAAAACAGGTTCGTATGGTGTATAGCTACGCCATTAATTCACGAGTGTTAAAAACTGTGTATATTACCACTAATATATGGTAACAAAAGGATAGTGTTACCAGCTAACTCCTTCCTACTTAACTCAGATCATATGGACATGTGGTACACTTCAAAAACAGTAAATGCAGTCATCAAAAACAAAGAGTGGTTCTTAATGATTTTTAACAAATTCAAAAATCTCAATTCCATCCGTAATATATAATCCTCAAATTTCTTAGGTTTCTATTTATTTCTTCGTGACTAAAGAACAGTAAGGATCCGCGACCAATATGCCAAAAGCCACGTGACTAATTGAACGCGTGAAATCATTTCTCTTTAACTTGTGTCCCATACCACAAGTTGACCCACCTAATTCCATACATAGGATGGGTCCCACCCAAAATCATAACAATCCACCATGCCCTGCCTCCGTCGTGTCGACAGTTCACACTCTAGGCAACTTTCACTCTGGCAGCAGGTAGCTATTTTTCCTTCTTTGGACAGCTCACGCTCTGCTTCAGGTAGCCCTCTCCTTGGTAGCCCTTTCCTTGACTCGAACCCGGGACATGGTGGCTTTTCTGACACCAAATGTTAAGATTGTCGACGAATACACCAAAAGTCAAGTGACTGATGAAACGTGTCAAATCAACTCTCTTAAACTTGTGTCCCATTCCACAAGTTGACCCACCTAATCCCATACATAGAATGAGTCCCAGCCAGAATCATAACAAGAAAGCAGCAAACTGGTTCAACTAGGTGCTTCTTGGGAAGAGCCCTTCAACATTCATACTCATTCTAATCATAGCATCAATATAATGATAGGAACCATGTTTTAAGTATACAGGACACTAAATTTTTGTATCTCATCAGCCTTTCTTTAAAAGATAAAAGAATTAGAAGGAAAAGAATGCACAAAATTGATAGATAAGCTGGCTCTGAAAGTAAAAAAGAAAAATGAAAAATAAACACTAGACTACAAGCACGACATGGAGCTGCAAGCACTGCGAGTGAATCACCGCTGCCCAATCTCTACACAGATCTCTCACGGACACCCCAGAAGCCTTTCTTTAAAAAATAAAAGAATTAGAAGGAAAAGAATGTACAAAATTGGTGGATAAGCTGGCTTCCGAAAGTAAAAAAGAAAAACGAAAAATAAACACTAGACTACACGCACGACATAGAGCTGCAAGCACTGCGAGTGAATCACCGCTGCCCAATCTCTACAAAGGTCTCTCACCGACACCCAATCAGAAGTCCCCCATGCTGATGCCCATAAAGATGCTTGATACTGAATCCGTATCCCATCAGTCATTTGATCTATCTGCATCCTAAAAAGAAAAATCCCTTGTAACGAATATTTCAACCGGAAGCCATGAAAGATGGATCCATCTAAAGGATGTCTTAAACCAAAGATCTATGAAATCCTGAGAGATATACATCCCAAAAAGCTTCCTCACTGACCCAAATGATTAAATTATAACCCAGCATATTGGTGGATTTCAGTTTTAGGCTTTTAGCCTTTAGATGAAAGATAATTTGTTAGTAATTCACTTGGTAGAACTTTGCTTAAGTTTCAACAAGTCAGGTATGTCTGTAGTAATGATGATGGTAATGTATGAAATAATGGTACTGGTAGCTGAACGATAATCGATAACTATCGGTAGATCTGATAGTGCTTCAGTTTTTGGCCGCTTCAGATCCATATCCATTTCCACAACTATAAGATCAATCCCAGATATGTTTCTGAGACAGATTCTTAGTAAGAGCTTCTAGTGGGTTCACTAAGATTTGAGGCATTGAGAAGTCTAAGCCAAGGTCCAAGAGTCGTTCCCCATCAGACAAGGCCTTTTGGTCCATTCATAAGTGTCCTTGGTAGATTAGAATTAATATTATCATTATTTAATTTCATTATGAAATTAGGAAAGTCTTATTATTTAGTAATTAGTTGTTTTCCTACTCTGAGTCGTATTAGTTTAATTATGTCCGTATGTGGATCACTCACACACATAATTAGAATGGCAATACAGAAATTTATAACTGTCTACAAGTAAAACCAAAGTTGGATCCAGGAGAAGCATAGTTTAAATCATAAAGGAATTACTTGAAGTAAAGCAATATATGATGCCATTAACGATGTCCAAATATGATATTGACCCAGGCCTGTAAAGTTATCATGGAGAAAGTACTACCAAAATCAAGAATGGCCAACTTTCCTTCTGGAGTGCGAATCATATTTCCAGGATGTGGATCAGCATGGAAGAAACCAGTATCAAGAAGCTGCAAAGACCAAAACAATGAGAAAAAGGAATTGACGGGACGACAAAAAGAGTGTCAAACTGGGCACCCCTAACTATAGAATAGGATGTTAGTTACAGCCGCTAGCAACTGGTCTCACATACGGACATAAGATTCTACGCGTCTGGCTTGTTTATTTTCCATATCCAGGAACATTGGGATAGTTTGTTTTTGAAATTCGTTATCTACTACTACCTCCGTCCCTAGATAGTGTCCTGTTTTGTTTTTAAAAAGTCTAACCTAATTTATTGAAGTGATTATTTAATAAAAGTTTATGATGTTTTAGATTCTAAAATTTCATCTTTGTAAGATTATCAAGTATAGAAAATGAATAAAAAAATTTATAACTTGACAATACAAGTCAATTCTCATAAAAAAGAACTGGTAAAAATCTAATTAAATTGACCAAAAATGGCAAAATCGAACTTGCACACGGGGTCGGAAAGCAAGTCAAAAAAGTACTCATTAAGGGATGGAGGGAGTACTTAATGGTTTGACATATAAACTTGGAAGTTTTCTAACAAGTGCAACCCTAAGGCACTTGTTAAGGTTCAAGGTAAAGTTGACACTGGAAAAAACTTTGTATCACTCTCAAACATTGTGTTTTTCCCAGAGTAAAACATACTTAATAGTTTAGGTCCTTAACAATTGGCCTTATGGCACTTGTTACTCAGGATCCTGAAAGTTATATTTCCAATAGTGGGACTTTGCAGTCCAGATTGACTATGTAGCAAACAACTACCGTATGGCGCATACAATTCCCTGGGTGGGTAATTGCCTAAGCACCTTGTTCATCAACTCCAAATTGTCTTAACATGGACAATATATTTAAGCTGTTTTAGTTTATTACCGCTGTTAAGGCATACAGATCACTTGAGTATTCTCGTTTAGTTTTTTTTATTTTCACGCTCTATCTCTCTTTTTCATTTTAATCATTACCAAAACAAAAGAAGAGCAGGCAAACGACAAAATAAATAATAAGAAAAGAATCACATATCTAATGGTGCCTTAGATGTCTTTTTACATTAAACATTGTCATGGAGAAAACTTACCCCATTTCAATCATTCATTATGCAAAAAAGGAACATCTGAACATGTTAGTTACATCTGCAGGTACCAATCTGAACTGGTACCTTATACATTATACATTTGTAGGTATTACCTTATACATCTGCAGGTACCAATCTGAACTGGACCTAAACCAGATACCCTTGTCCAAGGGTCTGGTTGCATCCGTACATGACGAATATAGAAGATTCTATGATATTAACATAAATCAATATAGTGACAGAAAAAAAACTTGTTACTAGAAGGAGCAAAAGTTGGTTCAGTTTATGACAAGTCATACACCAAGTGGAGGGGAAAGGTTATGAGAAAATTCATACACCCAAATATATATGACAATTTGGTGCATAATACTTCTTCAGATTAATTATGGCATCAAAGAGAGGCGGAAAGGGCATGTGTTGGTCAACAGGGCATCCAGTGTACAGCTATTGGGGATTGGTATTTTCGAGTAAAATACCTGCTTAAGGTAGCATATAACACCAACATTGACCAGCTCCCCCACATCATTTTCTCTACTTTGTGAAAGCTTTTCCCCTTCTATCCATTGTGTAGTAAGAACCTTTCTTGACGTATATTTTTTATATGTCTTAGGTACAACAACCTGGAGAACAGCAACATAGTGAGAACTGTCACAAACACATGCATGCACACACAAACACTAAAAAGGAATAAGGAACGAACTCTAGAAAAGATACAATCAAACTCCAACTCTGATTAGAAACTACACAAAAAGTTGCAACTTGGGCAGCAAAATGTAAAATGTACACAGCTCAGTGCACTAAACTGGTCACGGTACTATGAAAATGACAGGAGATGACACTCCATTGAACAGTAGCCAATGTATTCACCACTTATTCACAACCTTTGTCACAGGAAATAACTTATAACTATCCATTTACCATATATACATTTAATTAAAGGTTTAGAAGGTTGCAAAACTACCTGTGGTAGGTCCTTTTTCATCATCTCAGCAAAGATAGTTCCATTTTCACCTTCATTAACATAATCAAGCTCCTCAAAGAATCGAGCAGCCCATTCATCAACCAACCCAACCACATCAACAGAGATCTAGAACAATTATGGAAGAAAGAATATCATCAAAACCACCTATTTGTCCTTTAAAGAAAACGAGATCACTACACAAAGCATGGAAAGTGACAACAAAAACATAATCCGACAGTCCTTACCTGTGGGAAACGTCGTAGAACCAACCCCAAGTTCCTAATGACGAACAAATCAACTGTTACTGTCTCAAGAACAAAAGGCCTCTGTACTTTAACAGCGACCAAATCCCCATTTTCTTTTAACCGGCCCTTATAAACCTGTCCGAGGGATGCTGCACATACATGCAAGAAAAAATACGAGGTTAATCAGTTCAAAAGTAACCAGCAAAGGGTGACAAGTTCCAGTATAACACACGCATATAAGAAAGTTGAGAATATTGCACAAGAACACCATAATGTAAAATAAAATTCATAAAGATATATTAGTTTTGGGATTACCTGCAGCTATAGGGGACGAAGTGAGTTCAGAGTAGATGTTATACCATGGTTGACCAAGCTCTTCCTCTATAAGAGCCATGGCAATCTCGTCTGGATATGATGGAACCTTCAAAATGTCATGAAACAGGGAATTAACTACTAGAGCATAAAGATGCATATCCAATCACACCCAACTGCTTATTTCGGACTTCTGTATATCACAACAAACCAGAGTCAGAGGTTTACATGCAGTTAGCGCTACTGAGATAGCGTTGAATTTATTGGATAGAGTCGAAATCTTCAACAATGATGATATCGCATCCGATCATAAAATCTTCCTCCCTTATGTTAATTTGATCTCTCATTTTCTCCTTATGTCAACCACCACCCCTCTAAGTTTCTTCTCTTCATCCCCTTTCCTTTTCTACCAAACAATATAGCATCTAAGTTAGATGAACATCATCAACAAAAAAACAGGTCCAAGAGAGCATGTGATGGGATTTCAACTAGTTTGGCCTTCTTAAGGAATGGGGTAATTTTCTACATGAATAATCTTAAGTCTGACAAACTGGTAGATGTGATCACATACTTACACTTCTAAAAACATATCACCTGCATGAAGCTAGCCCTTAAGTTTTATGTTTAGACTGCACAAATTATCTCATCCCCATATATGTTCCATGAACTGCAGCAAACCATGCTCCAGGTAACGTAGATTACAACCATACTCGGTAACTGATCAAAATTATTCTAAGAATAAATGACAACAATCTCGGGTTCAAAATATAGCTATCATACAAACAAGACAAATTACAAAAAGATTTCCAACCCATTCCAATGATATTCCTCACAAAGAGGAGCACCACAAGTAAATAAGTAGAAAGTAATTACAGGTCGTGTATATGACAAAAAAAAGGGGGATGATCTTACTTTATCACAAAGCTTTTGCAGTTCAGTCATTGCAGCAGGTGACAATATATCTGGCCTAATGCTCAATGCTTGCCCGAGTTTTATATATGCTGGACCCAAGGAGGTAACGATTTCCCTCAATTCAATGGCACGACTGACCTCATTCTGATAATAAGGAAAAAGAGATAATAAAGAACCAGAATTCAGATGAATTAAGATATTATGACAAACAAACACCTGACAAGTTAAGAGTCCGAACTCAAATCAGTACTATGCTGGCTGGATTAAACTAGCAGCCATAAATGCAATTTTGATTTAATTTGTCCATGGGCATCTTATTACTTCCGTTAAATTTATAAGATCAAATATATATAGATATAAATACACACACACACACACATATATATATAGAGAGTGAGAGAGAGAGAGAGAAGGAGACGAAGACGAAGACGAAGAAAATTGGTTTAAGCATCGAAGATTATAGAATCTCCGTATAACTAGAGCATGATTACCATTTCCTCTTAATCTTAGTAGCTCCATTGGGATAACACAAACAAAAAGTTAAAGACAGATACATCAAAATTGATCAAACACTCACCTCTTTGACCTTTTTATTAATCACGTCCCAAACAAGACGTGAAAGAAATCCTCCAGCCACAGAGGTTAACTGTGCAACACGCGTTGCAACCGCACGTGGACGTTTGCCCCAATAGGCGGAGATACTAGCTGGATCATATACCAAAGGCAAAAATTCGCTGCTCTCATCAACCTGACAAATGGCAGAACAGCATAAGGCTAAAACAATCGAAACTCAAAACACTCTTTCATAGGATTAAAACACAGTTCGAACAGGTTTGGCACTTAAATTATGAAAACAATTAATTAATATTGATAACAACAGCTGATAAATCAACCGGGGTAAAAACAGAGTTTCAGCAGTATACTTAAGCAGTCAAATTAATATTCTAGAATATCTTCAAGCTGAAAGCTAACTAATCTCTACGTAGTTAACATTAAGCTAGCAAACTCAGCAGATCACGCGTCTTGAGATTCATGAGGCTTAAAGCACATGCCAATGCTTTGGGCTGAAGCAATTCTCATTACTCATGGATGGGAAAATTGAAAAAAGTTGCAAAATGCTTTTTAGCATCACATGTATCTTTAGCCAGACATATCTCCAAATCCTTGAGTGGCTTGTTTTTTCAAATATCATCATTCTTGGGACTCTCAATTTCTTTATATTAACTGAGAAGACAACATAACCTCTTAAACCCCATCCCATAGGACTCATACTCTTATTTTCACTAGACATTTCATATATTCATTATTCCTATGGATCCAAAAGAACATTCTTGCCTAGCCAATTATATCAAATACGATTGATTCTCACATTTCATGTTAGTCGAATTTCAATTTAGTATTGGTTTCGTAAGTGCTGAAATAAGTTTTACACTAATGGTGGATTAAATTTCCATCAGATTATGGACAGAAATAAGCCATGATCACTTCAGATTTCCAAAATAATATTGACTTTCAACAGCATCCATAATTTACACCTATAATTATGGAAATAGAAATAGAAAACCAAAACCACGAAAAAAGAAAGCCTCTTTCTTAACATTAAGGCATGCTCTCATATTCTCATGTTATCCCTATTCCCTAAGCGAACTTATTACCTATCCCCGAACTGATAGATTCTGCAATGGTCAAGCCACATTGTGAGGTAGAAAAAGTCAGTCCTATGCTTACTACTTAC
>JAOWAN010000054.1:2583880-2607441 GCA_028566635.1 Lobelia cardinalis | reverse complement strand
ATTGTGTTTCAAACAGATTACTTTCAAAACTATCAAGATTCCTCTTAGTAATGCAATGGCCCAAATCCTTTTGCAGCATCTCCCCAAAACCTTGTCATAATGTCAGAAAAATGCTGCAACCCATCAAAAACCCAACAACTTGTTGTAAGAGATTTAAATCTTAGAAGCAGTTCCATGGGTACTCGCACTTGGAACGAACATGTCGTCCGAAATGCTTTTAGTGAGGAAGAAGCAGCGGCTATCTTGGCAACTCCTTTGGGTGGTTCGACAAATACTACTCAAGTATACTGGTGCGCGGATAAGAAAGGTTTGTACACAGTCAAATCAGCTTATAAAATGCTCACAACGACAGCTTATGTTCAGGATGGACTTCGAGAGTGGTGGAGGAAACTATGGAAACTTCGGGTCCCTCCCAAGGTACGAATTCTTATGTGGAAATCTTGTAAACTTATGCTTCCAACAAGAGACAAGCTGAAGCAACGCAAAATGGAAGTGAGCGAAGTATGCCCAGTCTGTAATTCAGATACGGAGACAACAAGCTATATTTTCATCTCATGCAGACTTGCAAAAGAATGCTGGAATTCCATGGGTCTTCCTTTACTTCCCGAGAGTTCAGGTGGAATCATTGCATGGATCCAAGCTTTGTGGCAGCTAGTAGGATTGGAAAGGGTTGAAGAAATATGTGTTACTATGTGGAGCCTTTGGTATAATCGCAACAAGATAATATGGAAAAATGAAATGAGCTCGGCATCAATTATCATGGCGATGTCCGCTGGTATGATGAAGAATTGGAGGGAGGTATTTATCTGTTCTGATGAAGAAAAAAATGTAGCAAATGCTCGAGTCTTGGAGAAGTGGAAAAAGCCGGAGTTTGGGCGAATAAAATACAACATCGACGCAGCCATCTTTGTTCGAAATGAAAGAAGTGGGTGTGGAGTGGTGATCAGAAATCACACAGGAGAGTTTATGAGTGGCTTATAGCCAATGATAGGGGTTTACGAACCTGAAACTGCGGAGGCTATATCTCTAAGTGAGACATTAAGCTGGATAAAAGCGAGAGGATGGTCAGAAATCGATCTAGAGATGGACTCGCAAAATGTTTTAAATGCAATGAAGAACAGAAAGGAAGATGAGTCTCCTGTTGGGACCGTGCTTGAAGATTGTCACAAACTAGTTGCAGAGATTGATAGTATCTCTCTAAATATTGTTAGACGCTCAGCGAATGAAGTCGCTCATGTTATTGCTAGAGCGGCGGATTCTATCTCTGAGTGTAGAGAATGGTTAGACAATGCACCTTTGTTTATTCAAAATGTAATGATTGGTGATTTGGAGAAATAAAAAGCTCAATTTAGTGTCCAAAAAAAAATAATTCTTAGAAGCAGTTCAAATTTAATATGAACGGCCATGTGTGGATCTCTTCTCACATGCATAGCATATATAATTATCATGATATATCGCCAATCAAAACAGAGTTTTCAATGCCTTTCTTCTCTTCACTTTCTGGTGGCTTTGTAATGGACAATGATTTTTGATTTCCAATTGAGATCTTCCGCACTTTGCTTCATATGTATTTATATGAAGGTCGTAAACTTTACACTTTGAACAGCATTTGGACTTTTCAATCATCTTACGAAATGATTCATAGTTTTATTGATGTCTTCATTCTAGTCGTAGTACCTTTTGTGTCATCATATGAAATGATGTATAAACTTACTTATGTCTTCATTCTACTCGTAACTATGAATTATATGGAAAGGAATCAAATGATGATGACACTATGTGGATGATCGACTTTATCATCTGGCATTTAATTTATAATTGTCTTGTTTTACCTGCATTTAGTCAATGACATTCACTTCTATCTCTTGTTTGTTCACCGGTTGATCATCTTCGCTGGTGTTATTATGATGTCTTCCAACTTCTATATGCGAGATGTGAGCAGTATCCTTTCTGTTTCCTAATTAATGTCAATCCATCTTGTGAGCAGTGGTAAGAATGCATTGCAAAACGTACAGATTCTTATTTGTCTAATTTTATGCACATAATAGTTTAAAACTTGTCTATATATAGGCTTTACATTCTACTCACAATATAATTATACACTCTGCTCATAATCCAAAACACGCCTATTTGGGATGGAGGTCAAGCAATTTTTGATTGTCTGGACACCTTTTACTGTATATCCTCATTTGGTGATTATTGCTTCGGATGAGAAGACTTACCCGCCGGTGATTACCTTTCTTCACCTTGGAAATTGAATGTTTAACATTTGATCCTACACCTGAAAGCATACCGTGAGACTTCTTGCACCATGACTGGGGCACCAGAGCCTGAATCCGCCTTCTGGTTTTCTCGGTCTTCCTCTTCCTCTTTTGCTCCTATGTCTTCATCTGAATCAACCTCGGAGACCATCCTTATATGTTGTTTCACTCTATTCAATCAACCTTTTTAGCCACTTGTGAGCATGGGTTGCTATCTTTCTCATCTCATGTTTTCGACTTCTTATTTCTTCAGGATATTCTAGTGTCTCTAATTCATCTTTGTGGTTCGAGTTGTTTCATCCGTTATCTCATTCTGAATTTCTCCATCTTTCCTTGATCTCATTGCTCTCTTGATATCTCTTGGATATTCTCTTGAAGAAAATAGAGGATGCAAATAAAATTTTGATAAAGAAGATAGAAGATGATCAATTTATGGACCTCGGGGCAGTTACAATTGAGGTACAATCAGTATGCATGAAACCATACATCATCTACAAAGCTGCTCTGAAATCTAAAGGTTCAATAAATGAAGTCAGTCAAATTGCACAACTGTGGATTATTATAAAACCGAAGCCATTTGCTGGTGTTGGGCCTTTGTGTAGTGCACAGCAGATCTGTTACCCTGTTCTTGGGCTGCAACATGCGGATAAAAAAAACACACGTAGTGCCAGGCACAAGATTATGAAATTTGTAAAGAGCAAGCCGCACCATGTGAAGCAGACATTATAGCAGATTATGTGAATGAATTTACTGTTGACCCCGATAATAGTAGTGAAATAATGATGTTTCAGATTACTCTGAAGGGGCCAAACTTGATCGTATGTGAATGCCATCTTCAGAAGGGTTCCATTGGTGGATGGCTTAAAATTGGATGGCTTTGAATAAAAGGAAGAAGCCTTCCAACAGCAACCTTCATAACCTTGCTGGAACAGAAACCTTTATAACCCTTGTTGGAACAACATCCTTACCAACAACAACCTTAAGAATTCAAAAACAAACCTCTCGAAATCTTGGATATTTTTTTTCCTCTTCTTCCTCTGCAGGTCCAAAAGTCAGCAACAGTGCTCATTTTCATCCTTGAGGACAAGGATTCTTTAAGGGGGATGGAATGTTATGACTAAGAGATGTTATATCTGTTATGTTGTATATGTTAGTTTGTAGCCTTTTTAGGGGGTTGGTTGTAATATATTTAGGACAATATTATCAAGGAGGTTAACTGTAATTAGTGGGATATAAATAACCAAATTGTATTAGGGAAAAGGCAGCTTATACAATTAATCAAAAATTTCCCCTAAACCTCTCCGTCCTCCCTCTCGTTCTCAAATATCCCTCTCTTCTCTCTAATGAATTCTCGTCGAACTTAACTAATTCACAACAGATGAACGAGTCATATTATGCTAATTGCTACATATCAGTGAATATATTTGAAAGAGATATGAAAAGTGAAGCTTCTTTTGGATCAATGAACGAGTGTAATGGTTGATCTTACAACTTCATTATATTATAATTCTAATATTTTTATTTTTATTTATCAATTATAATAGATTAAGTATTAGTTTGGTGTATGTACTTTTTAAAGTTTTCTACAATGGTGTTTATTTTAAAAAAAATTGATTTTCTATCTTAATTCAGTGGTTAAACTTCACTTTTTTACATTAATTTTCCCATTTTGAGCACCATATACTTTTTGGTTGGTATATGGAACACCTAGGAGTGCCATCTCCCTATTTGAACGAAATACACTCTTCTCGCTTTCTTTTATAAAATTCAACCAATCCCTAAAATTAAAGAATTTTCACTAAACTCTCAAACCAAAAAAAAAAAAAAAATCAGCCTCATATAAATCTCAAAATATATGCCTAAATTAACTCACTCTAAACATAAGCTCTCATAATCGACATACATTAAAATCCTAATACCAAAAATCCTGCAGTTTATGTCAATACACAATCTGAACATCATGTTATGAGAAAATAAATCAAACTTTAAAGTAATGAATACAACTTAATTTTCGATGCTGAAACGCAAAAACTCAAAATGAACACCATATTATGAGCAAATGAATCCAATGTTGAAGTGAATGAACATATTCCCACCGCAGTAGTATTGTGCAGCTTTTTTGATGGTGTCGTCTTCAACGACGACGTCCTCATATTCGTCTTCTTCGATGAAGGTATGTTTCAATAATGCTGCTTGATGTTGCTCTTCCCCGAAATCTACTTCTTGGATCTCAACGGTTGTTGGATTCAGTTATTGTGGTGGTCAATTATATCGTTTTGATCGGAGTCATAACATTTGGATTGGACGAGGCAACCAAGGCAGAGGTTGATGGAGGAATCAGAGAGGGCTAAAGAAAGATCCGAGGATGGCGGCCATATCGAAAGTGGAGTTCGAATCGAGTTTGGGAGGGCGAGGTTGATCGGAGGAGAGAGTGGAGGGGGTATAATTTTCTTCTATCAAGTCTAAAATTGCGGAAGTTAATTAGACTAATATTTTTTCCTCACTTAATTTAGGGAGAATGTATTACACTCGCACAAAATGACACTTTTTGCTAGAGTGCTAAAATGCTTCGTATAAATCTTAATCCCTTTAATGATGAGTTGTATGAAAATATGAGAAAATGTTGGAAATGAAACGAATTTGAAAATTTAGGGACGGTGGTCGTGGTGGAAGAAGAAGATGAATAAGAAGATTATATTTTTACTAATTTAATTATTTTATAACAATCCAATATAAATAAGAATAATTTTGATAACTAATGAGGAGTTAGTTTTAATTTTTTTTAACATATTAATTTTTCTCTTTTGTATTAAAAAGATAATTTTAATTTTATTATTAATCTTAATATCATATAATATATATCATCTCTTATATAATTGATCTTAATATTATACAATATATAATTTACATGAGTATTTTAATCTTTTACTATGACTTTGTTAGCTAAATTTAACTTTAGAACAGTGAAGATTTCCAAGGGGACTTAACGACACAAAATATTTTACGAGGGGTACATCTAAAATTCCATATTTTAGAAGGATCTTTCCTAGTTAACCCAATAATTTAATTGTATAGTACTTCCCCACCACTTTCCCGCTCATACATCTCTTCAATTTCCCGCTAAAAACATTTCCACATCTCACCCTCACTCACTCTCTCCCGCCGTCTCACACACGCCGTGTCACCGGCGACGGAGATGGAAATGGACATACCATTATTAGAAGAACTCGAGCTACTCGAAGCCACCACCTCCTTCTACCCCGAAGATGAATTCGACGAATATCTCGAAGAACCCCCAATCGAAGAACCCTCCGACCTCCTCCAACCCCAATCCCCCCAAAATCCTAATCCAACACCCCCTGCCGAAACGCAATCCGTTGCCAAAAAGCGGCCCCGCCTCCCCAACCCCGATCCACCGTCGGTCGATAAACGGAGCAAAATTGATTCATCGGCAGGGACTGAAATTGACGATGCTGATGACGATTGGCTTCGTTGCCCTCCCCCTCCCCGTCCGCCTCCTTTGCACGAGCCAATGCTTGTTGAGGAGGCGGTGCTGCCTCCGGGTGAGCCCGTGGTTGTGGTTGTTGAGGAGGAGGTGGAGAAGTTTGTTTCCAGATATGCGTCAGCAATCGAGGGAGAGTGTGTGTCGGTTACTGCACCGGATGGTGAAAGGGTCTATGCAAAGATTAGCCGGGAAGATACTAATAAATTGATGAAATTAGACCTAAACCCCCCCTCTAAAGGTATAGTAATTGAGAAGTAATTTAAGATTATTTTCCAGCTTCTGGCTTGTTTTTGTCTTCTGTTTTGTTTTGTGAAGTCATTAAATCTAACTTGATTATCTCCGGATTAGTGATATACTTACTAAATTGTGTAAGAGTGGATGACTTGCTCCAATAGATTGACCCGCAGTAATTCCTACGGCTTCTCCCAATACGATCAGGCCGCCATATTTCTTTTGTTACCTATGCTTTCATATGAACTACAAGTAAAGCTTTTTAAAGTTTGTTTTTGTTGGCGGATACACAGAATAAATTGATAAGTGAGACTAGAGTACTGGGTTATGCTAAATGTCTTATCCAATCAGATCTTTTTAGAGGGTGGGCAAAGACGAATGTAGCGCCCTAGTAATTAGAAAGAGTCTGACATAAGAAAGAAAGGGAAACAAGGATAAATTATATGAAAAGTTGTAGTTGCTACCTTGTAGATCAGGCTTTTGCGGTTACCTTGAGTATTGGGTTTCCTAACTTGGTGGGTCAGTTCATCTTATCCTCTAAGAATCTGTATATAAGTGACGTTAAGTGGTTCTAGCCTTAGCCTTTCGCCACTGATGACAACAAGAGTTAACTGTAGACTCAAACAATGAGGTGATTTGTGAATGATGGTAGAAGGCACATCAGTTAAGCAAGACGTTAATTTGGGTTCTTAGATAGGAGTGACACTCTTTTCAGTTGAGGAAATCAAGTTGACGGCAAACATGCTTGTGATAGTAGTGGTTCGGAAGAAGGGACAGCGATCCATCTGATATACTCATCCGTGCAAGAAGATTATTGGCATAAGGCATGGACGTGTATTCCAAAACGGAGCGGAAATTAGTGGAGTTGATATACATTGTTGGAATTGCTACCCGATAGCTTAGGGTATTGCATTAGTATATGGTTCTACAATCTTGGACTTTGCTACCATTGATTTTGGACTAGTATTAAGTTCCAATATAGAGAAAGGCCCACCTCTTATTATACACATGCCCAGTAATTGAACTCTAGAAACTCAATCTCCAATGCTTATATTCGAAAGGTTGGTACATGATAGATGAGTTTATCCTCCTGATCAATTTCTAGTATTAGTTAAAGAATCCATGATTTGGGGTGGATTTTTCTGTTTCTTAGGCACCGGATAAGTGCACAAGCATAATTATTGGGAAATTGCTACTGTCTGTAGAAGTAGGTTGGTTCGTATATAATTATGCGCTAGTTAATATGGCAGCAGGCCGCAAAAGTTCTCTGATTCGGATACACGTCTCTTACAACATATGGGTGGCTGAAAATTCAAGTTGAAATTCATGCCTTGCTAAAATTTAAAATACTTGAAAAGAATAGTCTCACTTCCCAGATAATGTAAGCCAGGCTGATCGACAATCAAAAGGCATCAAATGAAGCGAAATACATAGCTTTATCAAGGAAAAGAAGAAGACAGACTACTCTGTGAATTTAATGATGGCTTTAAGATTTACATTAAGATGAATTTAATTTATAATCTAATTCGGTATATTTCATCTTACGTCACATTTTACATCTATTTACACCCATGTTTCTAGCATTTATGCGAATATTGTTAGTGTTCCGGGTAGTGTTGTTTGACAAAGTTTGACCCTCTAATCCAACCTTTGTCCTTTATCTGAGCTTGGGACCGATTGTGTTAAGGATATGGCTTGAAGCATGTCTGAGTCAAGCGGGCTTGTCACAGTATGCTCTTAGTTATTACACATACATTGAATTCACTATATTTCTTAGTCGTATAAAATGTTGTGTCTATATTTAAAGGTTGCGAGAGCTAATACTTGTGCTACCTTCAGAATGTTATAAAGTTTGGATGAGTCTATCTACGATATTTCCACATTTTCTTCTTATGTAGCTTGGCCTGCTAATCATTTTTATGGATGAACTTCAAGCCATATGGCCTGCAATTTTGACTCTATACACTTCATGCTGTAGGTTTGATTCAAGAACCTATAGATGTTCTAATTCAAAAAGTGGAGCATGATGCCTTCAAAAAGGTAAGCTTGCATTTGATAAAGCATGCTGTGTACAATAAAAAAAAAAGTCAAGCTAAATTTTGGTGTTCATCCATCATGTGTAGAGGGATGATAAGAGAACATTGCTGGATTATAATCTATCACTTGAGCATGTTCTTTCTCATTTGATTCAGAGTCGTTCTTTTTTCGTTCTTAAAGAAGATTGTTCCATACTCTATGCTTGTGACTCCTGCTGATGAATCTGATGTATGCCTGAATTAATAAAAATGATTTGGTGTTACATCCATGTAATGTAATGCAATGAGAATGAGTCGGTAGGAGTAATGCCACAGCCACAAAAAAACTTCACCAAAGAGGCAGAAAAACTGTTGTTGGCATATCTCGATTGGTGCAAATATTTTTAGCGGTAGAGTCCACAAAAGTTGTAGTCAAATGAAAATCAAATTAGGCCAAAAAGCTTTTTCTGCCTTTTTGGTGAGCTTCTTGGTGGCTCCAGCACTAGTCTGGTAGAAGTACTAAGGAAATGATGGAAAGTTTCCGGGTTATCATATTTTACCATGTTATACTAAGGATGGTTTCAATCTAATACTGCTTCATGTAAATTGATAAACAAGCTCTTAGTGTTTATGTTTTCGTCTGGCGTGCATTATTTGAATATTGTGATCTTAGCTTAGCAGAATTATTTGATTGTTGTTCAAATAATGATCTCTCAAGAACCGAGAGGATCTTTAATCAGAAAGATCTGTTGGAGGAAAAATATTCTCCAAAATTTAATCTACTGGAGGTTTTGATGGATAAAGGTCCCATACAGTCATTTGTATTTAGACCACTTATCTCTGACAAAATTTGATAAATTGCTGGATTGGGAAACAATACACTTGCTTTATTCTATTAATTTTTACTAATGCGGGGGTGAAGGCTCTGAAAGCTAGTGTTGAGTGTCCGAGTGATGTAATCCTTCCTGAAGTGCCAGTGGTGAATGAGCAACTGTGGGTGGATAAGTATGCTCCAAATTCATTTATGGAGCTTCTCAGTAACGAGCAGACCAATCGCGAGGTTCATTCACCAACTTTAACTCACGAGTATGTGGTTAAGTTGAAACTTCACAATGGACGATCATTGCACTAACTCCTTGTGTATGCAGGTCCTCATGTGGTTGAAACAATGGGACTCTTGTGTATTTGGTTCTGAAATTAAAAGTACTACAAGTGATGTTTTATCTGCTCTGAAAATACATTCTTCTGTTGTTCAACACCAAAAAACTTCTAGTAGAGGTAATTTTGGGAGAAACAGAGAAACACACTTTAAAAAAGTAACACTTACAGAATCGAATAATGTTCATCAAGGGAACGATGATTCCAAAGGTGCTCAAGAATTGTGGAACAAGAAGCGCAATGGCTCTGGTCCACCGGAACATAAGGTATGCCACAAGTTTTGCTTGGTGCAACAACCAGTTTATGAGTAGCATAAAAATTGTTAATGGCATTTGCATTGTGCTGGATTCTGTGGAATATAATTAATGCCTTCGTTAGTGTAATAGAGACATCTTTTGGAGGTAAGGAACCACCACTCACAACAAAAGGAAGTACCCATAATTACATGGACAGTGAAGTTATCAGGGTCCTTTATACCCGTCTAAACTGTAAATGGGGTCTCGTCAGGACCTCTATTCTTGCCTAAACCGTCAGCTGATGTGGGTTGACAAGAACAAGCCGCACTAGTTGTTGCCAAAGAGAAATTTTATCAACTTGCAGCCTTTCTATATTTTGGCTCTGTTAGGTACTCAGAAACAAAGAGAGAAGGAAGCACATGCTGATTGTGTGAAGCCAAAACTTTTACTGGGCTTGGCAAAAACAGTTTGCACTCTGCTGACATGAAATGCAACTGGGAGCCCTATACTTGGGGGCAATCCCTATGGTAGGCGTGTAAATGGGTCATTCGCAAACAACCACGATCTGAAATCTATCATTGGAATAACTGAACTGAACCATCTAAAGTATGCTAACTGAATCGTGTTTTCCATTCTTTTTGACAGTCTATTTTGGTGGTTCAGTTTAGCTGTCTGACGCATCTTCCTCACAAATTTATTTTTGCTAAAATAAAGCAGATGCTATTGTGTGAAGTCAAAACTTTTACTGGGTTGGCAAAAACTCTTTCCCCTCTACTGACATAAATAAAAGCCACTGGAATCCCTATACTTGGGGCAGCCCTATGGTAGGTGAGTAAATGGTTCAGTCGCAAACAACCACAACAGAACTCCATCCGAAATAACTAACTTGAACCATCTAAAGTGTGCTAACTAAAAAGTGCCAAACTGTACTGTGTTTTCTATACTGTATAACAGTCTGGTTTGATGGTTCAAGTTTGGCACTCTGACACATCTTTTTCACTTTTTTTTTTTGCTGAAATAAAATTAAAAAATGTCTAATGTTAAGTGGAAAGAAAGGAACCCTTGAGTTCTCTTGTTTACAAAGGTTGTTTCACTGGAATCTTGTACCACATTTAACCAAAACAGGCACGGAGCTGGACCTTGAAATTCTAGGCATGAAATGTGAACTTTGTGTTTAAATATAGACGATGTTCTCTACCATGGTAACTTTTTGCTACTTTTGATTAATTTTGAAGTGCTGTCTAGTTATAAGTGGACCTCCTTGTTTTTGCAGATCCTTCTACTTTGTGGTCCTCCAGGTCTTGGGAAAACAACGCTCGCTCATGTAGCAGCCAGGCATTGTGGATACCGTGTGGTGGAGGTCTTGTTATTTACTTATAGTTACATAAAATATTTGCACTTCTATATCTGATTGATTCCTCTCAGTTGCATGGAATCTTAACCAGATATTTCTGGTTTAGCTGGTAATTCATCTTTACAATGTATTAAAGAAAGTGCATGGATTAGTATTGGTCTCTTTGGTGTCTCCACCCAGTTCCGTTTTCCTATTTTTCTCTTTAGGAAAATACTTGAAAGCTAACAGTCTGCTTTAGTTTTTTCTTAATTGCTCTTATTTTATTTACTAATATTACATATATTTTACAAGCATTTACTTTTGAGTTTGTTTTAGTCACCTTTCAATGGCTTCCTAATTTATTGAAATAATTATGAACTAAGAAAATGCATTTTGATGAATATATACTTGCTATATGTGTGCCATTGTTACTTGTGCTATATCTACCGGTAGGTGAACAATATGCAGCTTGTTTTTTCTTATCTGGTATTTTCCCTTTGGTTCCAGCCTCGTATATCCACATGCTTCAATGTCCTAATAGTTGCAATTTAGATAGTTTATGCATTTGGATGTCTTTATTAATAAGTAGGGCTATTCCGCACAGATTAATGCAAGTGATGATCGGGCATCATCGACAATCGAAGCTAAAATACTTGATGTGGTTCAGATGAACTCTGTCATGTCTGACTCAAGGCCCAAGTGTTTGGTGGGTTTATTTTTGTGCATAGTTTCAATTTTTATGTTTTTTTCTTGGAAAGTTGTACCATTGACTGGTACGAGCTTGTAGGTGATTGATGAAATTGATGGAGCTCTTGGTGATGGAAAAGGTGCAGTGGATGTGATATTAAAGATGGTAAATTCTGTCATTTTTTGTTACTTGGTTATGACACATTTGAAGAGCTAAATAAGTTCATTCTCTCATTTTCTAGTTACTGCTATTGCCTCCATGTCTTGAAAGATAGACTTCTTATGGTGCAGATATGATCCTCAAGTTATTGGAATGAGATCCCAGTGAAATTAGTACCCCAGATTAAATCACTGTGATTCATGTCAGTAGAATATGTACCAAGAAATCATGTTTATATATTCAACGTTGGTGCCTTCTATTCATAGCTGTATTCATGGACATTTACCTAGCTAGCTATTCACAAGTATTGAACCTGTACATTATACGGAATAAAATGCAAGATGTTCATTTCAGTGCCCACTAATAGAATTCTACAATGAAGTAAAACCCACACACTTGGACAATAATGAAATACCTTTGAATATGATTTAGCGTCTTTTGAGTTCTTGAATTAAGGTGAGGTGAATCGATGTTTAAATACACGGGGCATGTCTTTTCCAGCTTTTCTGCAAAATGACAACTTTTTGCGTGGTAAATGGCGAGTTAAAATCGCTCCTTTTTAACTGCTTTTAAATGTTATGAATCGTAACATTTCAAAAAACCTTGCGAAGCACTGATAATCCATATATGCACACCTTTATACTTGAATACACCTTCGAAGGATCCAAAAAATTAGTCCTAACCACTGTTTGAGCCACTGTACTTTGATGAAGCTCCACTTTTAACCACTCCTATTTTTCTAATAGTTTTAACCATTATACTATATAAAAGCACTTCATTATAACTGCAACATATTTGCACTATTCCCCCGAACTTGTGCTTCTTTCATTTACTCCCACTGTCTCTTTTTTCATCAAGTGTTCGTTAACCCAATCCTCTCTCCTTCCACCACCACAGCCGCTAACACCTCACCACCACCTCACTGTCACCTCCACTACTGCCCCCATCACTTCCACCACCGCCACTGCCGCCATCTGCATCTCAACACCTCCACAATCACCATCATCACCACAAGTGATGGTGGCGGTGGAGGTGATTGTAGAGGTTGGTGAGATGTTGATGGTGGAGGTGCTGATGGTGGTGATTTAGGGTTTCAGTGGAGGTGGAGGTAGGATTGGGTTAACGAGTAATGGATGAAATAAGTGACAGAGGGGAGTAAATTTAAGAAACACAAGTTTGGGGGAATCGTGTAAATATGATGGGGTTAAATTTAAGTGCTTGTATTTAGTAGTATGGTTAAAACTGTTAGAAAAAACAAGTGTGGTTAAAAGTGGAGCTTTATCAAAGTATAGTGGTAAGGCCAAATAGTTACTCTAGAAAAGTTATTATGGTTCACTAACTTTTCAATTTCCATTTCATCATTATATTTAATACTTTTGGTTGAATCAACTACTGCATGGCTTCATCCATGGCCGATAAATTAGTTGAGCTCACAAAGACAATGTTGCAACCGGAGAAGAATTATAGACGACGAACATGGCTGAAGAATGGAAGCAGGTGCCACAAGGTGGTACAGTAATTTTTAATTAGGGTTAGAACTACAAAGGGCTTAGAAAAAAAGTTAAATTTTTAGTATGTTAGGCGTTGGGTTTGTTTGTTATTTTGTCCAACAATCCTAGTATCATTCTGAGTCTCAAAACATGTGGGTTTTTCAAAGATGTTCCCTAAAGTGAGTATTGAGCTTACCTGAAATCTTGACACGACTCGGCCTTTTAGTTTGGGCACATTAGCTGCTCACGAGTACCTCGACAATTTTTTTGAGCCAAGCTTTTCTGCCTCTTAAAAAAATTGCCTCTAGCTCGCGAACACTTGAGGAATACTCGACCCACCTCGCTCGTCTACTCCTCTAATGACAAGTCATTGTTATTTGTATATGTTAATAGTTTCATATGCACTGAATTATGAAGCAGAAAATACTATTTATAAAGGATAAAACTGTCATTGTTTAGGAAAAACAGAGATTGCAAACTCCAGTTTAAAATATTGCACCCGATGCAAATATAAGAAAGAAGCTACGTTTTAAAAACAGTGTCTCTAAAACTCTGGTTTCAAAATCCTGTACTCCGTGGTCATAATTATACCTGTTTGAATACGATATGTTGAAACTAACTACATACTGCTTGAGATTTGATTTAATAAGGGTACCAATGCTGCCGTGGCAGGTTTCTGCTGATAAGAGATCTGATAGTGGAAAAGAGAATGCAGCTCAAGTTGAATCATCTGGAAAGATGTCTGGTAAAAAGAAGCATAAAGAAGCATCATTGTTAAGACCTGTAAGTTTGATTTGGTGGTAACATACTTACTTGGTGAGCTCTCATGATGCTGAAATATATCATATCTCTTATGCAGGTAATTTGCATCTGCAATGACTTGTACACACCAGCTTTGAGGCCACTGCGGCAGGTTGCGAAGTAAGTTATAGTGCAGCCACTTGAAAATGTGATTATTAGGCTGAATTTTGTGTTATAATCAGAGAGAAAACTTCTTTTGTTTTCCATCCAGTTTGTACTGGAAAGTTTATAGCAGCCAGGATCATCATTCATCTCAAATGTTATTGCTAAGTTTGCAAGTAAAGCTTTTGCTTGCCAGTCACCATTATATTTCAATCTTATCAACATACTGGATGAGTGAACTGCACTCTAAAAGTGTTCTTACAGATGAATATTGTTATTTACTTGCTAGCTTTTGTTGCTTCACTGGGTTAGAAGACATTCTCATTGGCCCCAAGATGGGTTCCATGAGTGAGTCCAATGTGGCATTGCCATGGTGGTTATCAAAAGGAATAATAGAAAAAGAGAGAAACACTAAGATGGTTGCTCAAATTTAAACATAGAATTATGTGTTTAGAATTAGCCAACAGAACTGTGTATTCAAAAGCTGTGCCATCCTACACTTTTGAAAATAAATGGCATGAATGGATCGTAAGCAATCACTTTTAACGAAATAATTGCATCAAAGTGAATGGCATAAGCACATAATTTTAAGAGACCACACTCTACGAACATCAGTTTCACAAAGCACATGCATATTTGGTCGAGAATAACAAACACCTAGCAACTTGACCCATTTAGAGTTTTGCAAGTCATTCATGCTTCCTTCCTAAAAACTCCAGGTACACAGCCACAGATAGTTATATACTAAACTTATCCTCACATCAGTCTATTGAATAGAAACCTTTGTTAAAAAAAATAAAAAAAATATAAAAAGTAAATGAACATAAAAAGGTGTACTTTCCCCATGTGTATCCTTAACTATGTTACCTCAAGGGTAGACTCTTTCAGTTCATGATGACAACTCAATTTGCAATGGGGTCTAAAAAATGGAACACTAAGGTTAGATTCACAGTTAGGCTGTGTTTCATCATTTAAATAGATAATCTTCCTCATAAAAGGTAAATGACTACTTCTGCAAGTTTAATTTGGAGATATTCATGTAACTTCCCTAAATTTGATCATCCTGCATTAATCGAATTTCGAATCTATAAATATCTGCGCCACTGGAGCATATACTATAAAACTTGTGTTGGATTACTAAATTTAGTGTTTTGGAACAGAAGTGTACTATGTTAAGAAATGCTTGGATCTGAAAGATAATGGGCAACAATCACCTGTTTGTTATTGACATGCTTTCTATTATCATCATATCAGGATCTGATACTTAAGTATGATGCCTTTCGAAGTTTTTCTTTGACGATAATTTTCTGTAATTTACAGGGTTCATATATTTGTTCAACCAACAGTGAGTCGCATTGTTAACAGGTGATGATTAATTCTTCATTAGATTAGTCATTTAATCAGCTTCACAACGGTTGCAATCCCATCAGAATACATTACCGAAAACAATGGCAAACTCAAAATAAATGCATTTGGCAGGCATTGATGATTATTAATTAGCATAAATTAATAGGCATTTATTATTATTGATAAAGCATATTATCACTGAAAGTAGGCAAAAAGAGCACATGGTATAGAGAAGCCATAACTCCAATACAGTGAGCATGATCTTTTTATTCTCAGTCACATGGATGTAGATAGTAATAACCTTCCTGAATGTGTAAGAACTCTGACATACTTTACTAGACCACCCCTCAAGATGGAGCATTGATGTTAGCATGCCTGGTGAAGATATCAAGCAATTGCTATTCGGTTTTAGGATCGCCTATCTCAATCCCACAGAGACACACATTCTTGTAGTGGACCTCAAAGAACACCTTTGAACCTACCCACTCTGCACCCAAAAAGTACTTGGAACTTAAAATCACGTCATTTGCTTGTAGCACATGCACATTGAATCTCAGTTGGGTTAATACTTAATATAATATCTGCTCGAAGTTCTCCCATTCAAAAATTTTAGGAGGGGTCTATGTACTGTCTCTGTTAGCATTATCACTGAAGGGTCGGCATGAGCAAAGAACTATAGTTGCATCAACATGCTTAACACCCAGCCTCCCAGTTCCATTCAAAAGGTCAGTAATATACTTGGGAAAGAAATATAACTTCTGTGCATAGTGAAACCTCAGCTCTCAAAATGTACGTCAAAGATTCTCCGTAGTTTTAAATCTTGGCTATAGGAAGGAGTTGATGTCTAGGAATGCTGATTGAAAACAAACTCCAAGATAACCTGACTAAAGCAACTAACCATGCATTAGAAGCCTGTTCAAGCATGCTTTAAAGCTTCGCACCTTGCCATCTTCTCCTGGAGCAACAAATCCAGGTGGTTGCTGCATATATACGTCTTGTAATTGCCATGAAGAAAACTGTTTTGACATTGAATGTTGGATATAGTTTTAGGATTGATATAGAATTAAGGAATCAACAAATGATGGTGAAGGAGAAGACAAGTGATTGTAAGATGCAAAAGCGAAAAATGGACTTATCTTCTCTTCAAGACAGTAGGATAGTCCAGGGGATCCTTTAACAAAGGAGTGGTTAGATGGGGTGGATTTATTGCATGGAAGATGTTAGTTGTAACATGCACTTTTTTTAGATGATTGGCTACTGAGGTTCATGTAGAACCTCAGATATCATAGAAATTAGAATACGAGTTTTTTATGTATGGTCGAGACTAAGAAATTACTCCTCTTCTTTTCTACTACAATTATTTACTCATCAAAAAGAGGATTAGACTATAAAAAGGCTAATGTTATATTGACTTTGGATATAGACTGCTGAAGACTGAAGTCATTGTATGGCTTGAAAGAGTCTCCTCTTTGTAAGATCCTGCAGTTATGTACGGTAAAAATGAGGCTCAACAGTTGGGCAAGGGTAATATAAATGAATACTCCCAACGCACCAAAACATCAATCTGAGTTGACATGTCAAAACTTTAATACCATACTCTTACATCTTTATATTTCTCTTAAATTGCACCAAAGTTTGTTATCTTCTCTTGTATGAAACGTAAGAGAAATACCATATTGGCATATTGTTGAAAGTAGAAAAAGAATCTGAGAATTTTAGAAATGAGACTTTTTTGACAAACAAATAGGAATTGGACTATTATTGTTGGTTTGAGGGAGAACAAGTTCAATCGAAATTCGGGCAAACTAAAAACAAAAGATAAAGGAAGACGTGACATAGGTAATGCTGTGGTCAAACCTATTAAAGAGCAATTAAACCATTTGCCAAACTAACGTTTGGGTGAATAGATGCTAAATAAACAGAGGGTAAGAATCTCATATGATCTGTAGAACTAGAATCAATGACGTTAGTGAGATGCTTTGCATACATTAGATTTACCGGGCTAAGGTAGCGAGAGGAGCGCTAACAAATACTGCGCTATATGATAATACCCGTCAACATAAATCATAAACAGGTTTATTGCTTTCACTCAAAGATATCCAAGAAATGAGAGCTCTTTCTCGAGTAGTCATGTTAACAAATTAAGATTGCCCCAAAGGTCTGTCATGGAGTTTCCACCAAGCGCGTTGCTGATGTGGACTCTTCTCGATAAGAAAATAGGTGTGACTCATTCTGTTTATGGCCACCTCAACCACTAGTACTACCATCCGTAATACCCCAGGGACCATGACCTTTCATTTCTCATAATCCTGCAACACAGAGGACCACTTCACTTGAGGCTGGAGGTTGATATCCCTCGTGAGAAGCACATCATGCACATGATACCCTAGTGAAAGTTTCCCGAAGGTAAGCTACGTTAAATCTAGTAAGGATTTTGAACCAAGCACTATTATTTCCTGCAAATTTTGCAATATAACTCATAAAAGCATGAACACTAAAAGGAATTAGGGCTCAAACACCCATTGCCTGTTTGAACTCTTTAATATGCCCTCTTAAGTGACTTGTCATGCTTATCAATGTATATTTAAAATCCTTACTGGTTCATACACCATGATAGAAGTCCTAGCTAGGATTTTAGATACAAGATAATATTATGGTCAGAATGGATAAAACTCAGATTATGCATTTTGTCTTGACAACCTCTCGGTCAAGTCATCATGACCGGTGATGCTGCCCCTATCTTGTTCATGGAAAATCCACTCCGCCCATCATATTCTAGTAGTCATTTATCGCCAGTTTGCTTCCCGTGGTGCAATGAGTTAAAGTATCTGATGCTAGCCTTATATCTGCTTCATTTTAGTTCAAAGATCCTTGCTGCAAGAGTAAAATTGTCCTAAAATCTGTAACTGCCGGACTCATCTGTTAATATTATGTGTAAACCTGAGTAGTATATGCGAGCAGTAATCATGATAAGGCTTAATGAACAGTAGACACTAAATAGTGACATCACGTATTAATTTAATGGATTTTCTCATCATTTGTACCAAACAAGTGTGTTGGACCTAGTAAGTTCAAATTTTAATACATCTCTAGTTAATTATTGCGGTTCAGGTCTGTACTTGACATCTAGTTTGGATACCATTTGCTCATTATATACATGACATGCGGTTTAATGGAAATTATTCTAGGCTCAAATATATATGCAACAAGGAAGGAATGAAGACAAATTCCATCTCACTTACTGCACTGGCGGAGTATACTGGTGAGCAGTTTCTGCTTTTATTAAATAGTTGATTGGACGAATAGGGTAAATACTTAGTCCTTGACGGATGTCATGTTGAAAGAAGTCTTCATACTATATTATAGACTAACCAGTTTCATCTTTAAGTAACATTGGCAGATGTTATCCGAAATAATTAGTTTGCATCACCTCCGAAGACATTCATGCAACTTAATAGCGAGGGTGAAAGGTGTCATACAAAATTTTAAAGAGCGGTTGAAATGTGTATGAAACCATAGAAGAGGATTTAATATCCAATCTATATCATAGTGTAGGTATTCGGCGCACTTTTGTTGTTTCAATTTCTTCAAACTATATTTATTTGAAAGCTGCTCCACTGTTTGTTTCAAACTCAAATGAAGGAAAATAAGTTTCAAGCTATGATTTGCATTGAAACCCGCATGAACCAATCTAAGTGGCTCACAGTCGGGTCGGAGTCATACCTGGACACCTATCATGGGTAGGGCTGTTTCCCGAACCGAGCGGCTTGAGGCTCGGGTCGATAAGTTCAAGTTCGAATGGGCTCGAGACGTTAACGAGCCGAGCACGAACAAGATTTCAAGCTCGTATTGTTATCAAGCGGAGCAAATGTTTGCTCGTCGAGCTTTGCTCGTTAAGCTCAACTCGAGCTCGATAATGTATTCCGTTTGATATTTCTTTTTGAGTTGGCTCGTTCAAACTCAGTTCGGCCCTTGTCGATAAGCTCGATTGTTCATTATTTTTTTATTTTGAAAAAAATTAGTTTACTTTATTATTAAATGGGACCATAAATTCTACATTGAGAGAGGCTTTAAACAAGCCGACTAGATCATACGCCGTAATTGACAATTGGGCTTTTGGGCCTTTGACATTTAACAAACCAAAGGTTTATATTCTAGCATAATTATTAATTATTTGCAAATGAACTTGTTAATTGAGCTTTTGTGATAGTCACTAATATTGAGAGAAAAAGATCCCAAGCTCGAGCTTGGCTCGGTAGGCTCGAGTTGGAGCTCGGCTCAAGCAGCTCGTGAGCAACTCGATATATTATCGAACACAAGTTTGAAAATGATTTTCAAGCTCGAGCTCGATAATTTTAAACGAGCACGAGCCCAAAAACCAAAAGCTCGGCTCGGTAACAACCTAATCACAGGGATTTGAAATTTGATTCAGGTTCATTCCATTGCTTTAGTAAGGGATCAAAATTCTAAACTTCCACATTTCACTACCTATTGTTTTTGAAAATGACCACCTTGTTTATCTTGACGAGAACAAGTTTTTCCTTGTCATGGCGCCGTTATGCTGAATTTACTGCTGATGTAATTTCCTAGTATTTCACCATTTGCTCAGTATTGTGTACTACACACGAAGGAACTCAGTTTTGTGTTATCTAGATTCTTATCAGAGTTTCTTCTCATCTCTACTTGTGTGTTTCCAGAATGTGATATACGCTCATGCTTAAACACTCTTCAGTTCCTCAACAAGAAGAAGGAAAGTCTCAATGTGGTATGATATCAACTTGAACCTATTCTTGTGCATGATTCGATATCAAGTAACGGCTTGTATAACGAAAATTAACTTCTAAATTGGCATGATAGGGGTAAGTTAGAACTACCTGTGCTATGCTCCTACCTGGGCTGTTCCTTTGTATACTGACCATTGTCTGGTAAGAATTTTTTGGTGGTTGCTGCAAAACAATGATAGCAAATTTTATATTGATTTCAAATGGTTGGCCAGAATAATACTATTCTTGAAAACCACTTGTTTAGAGGAGCCACTAGACAAGAAGTTTTTGGTTAAATGTAAATGCATATGAGGAAAAGGTAATTAACTTCATATCACCTTAGAGATAGAACATACGAGCAAAAGGTAGTTTGCTCAGGCTAAGTCTTATCATATGGTTGAAGGACATGAATCTTAAAATTTTAGCTACTCTCGCGTGAAAAAAGTTACGCTACTAAAGTCAAATACCTTAAGAATATATTTGTTTCAATAGCTACCCCATTTGGTGTTAAAAGACCAAAACTGTATCGCTGAAGTTATGCTCAACCATTAACTTCTTTTACCGGTGGCTGAAGTATCAGGCAGGCATGGCAGCAGAAGTTGGTAAGTTCATATAGGCTTCCTTCTACTTAATACTCCAAAAGTAGTCCAAGATATTTAAAATACTTGGGAAAAATGTTCAAAGCACTGCTGTGAAGTTTTGGGGATATTAGGGTGAGGAAGAGTGAGCTTATCAGGGAAGTTGAGTAGTTGGATAGGGTTGAAGAGATTAGGTGTTTATCGCACGAGGAATTGAATAGACGATCTCGGCAGATTGAGGAGATTGAGGATATTTTGTTAAAAAAAAAATGTAAATTGGCGTTAAAAGGCTCGATTTAAATGGGTTAAGGAAGGGAATTGCAACTCAAAGTTGTTTCATAGGGTGGCTATAGGAAAGCGCCGACGTGGGTACATTAAGGAGATTGAGATGGATGATAGCACTATTGTTAGAGATAGGGATGTTGGGATTATTGCGAAGGAGATTTCTGGATTTTATAAGAATTTATATTCAGAGGATAATGCTAGTCGACCAATGATTGAGGGGCTAAACTGGAGTTCCATTGCATGGGAGAAGGCAGAGGGGTTAGAGAGACCGTTTGAGGAGGGTGAGATTAGTCGAGCCATTTCGGAGTTAGCTGGAGATAAGGCACCGGGTTCAGATGTGTTTACTCTAGCTTTCTTCCACTCTTGTTGGGACATCGTGAAGCGTGACATTGTGAGAGATGTCTAAGCTCTATGCTAATGGGGTTGTGTGCCGGACTATCAATTCCACATTCATAACTCTTATACCTAAGAAGGAGATATCTCTAAAGATGAAGGATTTCCGGCCTATTAGCCTTATTACTAGTATCTACAAGATTATAACAAAGGTGCTCTCTCGCAGACTTGGAGAGTTATTGGGTGATACCATCTCTAAACCTCAATGTACTTTTGTTAAGGATCGTCAATTGATTAATGCGTCTTTGGTGGCTAATGAGGTTATAGACGATCTTCGGAGAAGAGGTAGGAAAGGGTTAATCCTTCGGTTGGATGTATGAGATGGCGTATGATCCGGTAAATTAGTGTTTCCTTGATCTATTTATGGAAAGGAAAGGTTTTGGGTCTACATGGCGTAATGGATCAGAGGGTGTCCTATAATGATGAAATGCTAAACCAACATGAAAACTAAAACTACTGCATCTTTCTTCCTTTATTTATCATTGACATTAATGATTCCTTCTTCAATTAGCTTTGGAATGTGAAGGACAAAAGTTGTGCACCTTGTTGCAATTGGCATAAAAACCACCTCCTTTATTCCTGGAAGCAGAGTAGTCAATAGCGTCGCTATCCCGGGATAGCGGTGCGGATGAGGGGTCTGCCGCTATTCATCTTCAATAGCGGGATGGTTGGCCGGAGCGGCGCTAATAGCGGCCAAATCGCGGGTCAAATAGCGGCCGATAGCGGGTTTTCGAAAATCCCTAAAAAGCCACTTAATATTTGGGGAGGCTCTAATCGATCGACAAATTAGGGCAATCGGCGACTCCTCCTTCCTTGTCTTCGATCGGCGACGAGTCGACTCCTCCTCCTCTATCTGAAGGTAAGTCGATCCCTTTCTTCCTTTCTTTTTTATTCTGAACGTCGATCCCTTTCTTCAATCGGTATCTTCTGTCGCTCTTTCCTTTTTTTTTCATGTCGAGTTGTCGCTCTTTCTTTTTCTTCTTTCTTTATTTTTTTTCTTCTCCGTTATTTCTTTATTCTGTTGGTATAGATGTAGCAGATGTTGCTTTGTTAACGTTACATTCTCTTGATACTGAATCTCTAATCTTATTGTAGCCTTTTATCCCACTGGGTGCATTCTTAATTTTTCCCAGACAAGTTTCTTTGAAACACATTTAAAGTTAAAATGGTTTCATATGCAATGGTTTCCCAGACAAGTTTTTTCTCTGTTATTTTTTTCCTTCTTTGTTATTTATATGCATATAATTTTAGATTATTAATTATATAAAAATGTATAATAAAAAAATCAAATAGCGGTCATCCCGCTATCCAATTTTCGGGGTCGGCCGCTACGCGCCGCTATCCGGGATTAACTACTTTGCCTGGAAGTTCATTTCTTGTTGTTTTCATCTCTTCTATCTTTATGAGGTTGAGTTGAGGTTGGGGTTGGAAATCGAGTCCGATTTTGGGAGGATCATTAGACAGAGAACTTTACTCTCAATATCTCTTTTCCTCGCTTGTTTCGGCTTTCCAGTGTTCGTAACACGCCTATTGCTGCCTTTCTTGTTCGGGAGAGGGTTGAGGTGATTTGGAATTTTCATTTATTGAGGCATCTTAATGATAAGGAATCCATGTCGGTTGCAAATTTATTGCTACAGTTGTCTTCTTTTCGTCTATCGGATCATCAATCCGATTGTCGAATTTGAGTTCTTGAACAGAGTGAGTTGTTTTCTGTAAAGGTTTTCTCTAAAATTCTTCGTCCATATACACCACCTGACTTTCCTCTTTACCATTTCATTTGGAGGTCCAAGGTTTCGTTCAAATACAAAGTTTTTGTTTGGTCAGTGGTCCTTGATCGTTTGAATACTAATGCTTCGCGGCAGAGGAGGTAATCGAAGATGTCTATCTCTCCGGATATGTGTTATGTGTATACAGGCTAGTGAGTCTCATGACCATTTGTTCATGCATTGCTCAACAGCTCAGAGTCTTGAAGTAGACTCGCGAGCTTTATATCATGCCTCGCAGTGTGGAGGAGTTTTGCACAGAGTAGTCAATAGCGGCAAATAGCGACACTATCCCAGGATAGCGGAGCGGATTGGGGGTCTGCCGCTATTCATATTCAATAGCGGGATGGTTGGCCGTAGCGGCCGGAGCGGCGCGAATAGCGGCCAATAGCGGCGCTATTCTTCTTTCTTTATTTTTTTTTCTTCTCTGTTATTTATTTATTATGTCGTTTT
>JAOWAN010000054.1:2526942-2555471 GCA_028566635.1 Lobelia cardinalis | reverse complement strand
ATCTTTTGGGAGCTTGGCGTAGCGCCTTAGGAACATTGTATATGTATATTCTTTTGGTTCCTACGAGCATGTAGCTCTGTACTCATGGCATTGTGCCATTGTACATCGACTTATAGATTGTGTACGTATATATGTATGGGGTGGCTTAGCCTCTATGTGAGCTACTATTCATTTAAGGTTGCATGTATGTATGTATGTTATTCGATAGTAGTGGGTGTATGTATATGTATGTCAAGTTTTGAAATGAAAAGAAAACCAAGGTAGACGTTTGTTTAGAAGCATTTCCTGAGAGATTGTATGCACTAGGGTTGACAGGTAATCGCTTCCGCGCATCGTATATGTGTCATCGTTGCGTCACTCCCCGGGAAATGTGACGTCACGGGACTCGGGGCGCGACATCGAGTCGAGACGAAACTAAACGATTTGAAGCGAATCGAATCCACGAGTTGACTTGGCTTGTTTACAGCCCATCCTTAAGCATTAAGAAAGCCCACCCTCTCTCATCAATCATCCCACTCTCTCTCATCCATCAAACACTATCATCCAAGAACACAAACATCTTCAACCACTCAAAACACAAAACAATCAAGAATAATAAAGAGCTAGAAAGCATTAAAGAGAGTTCATCAACTTGAACTTCTTTGATTCTTTCTTCCATCTTGGAATCCATCCACCTAAACTAAGGAGTATCAACTTGTCTAAACCCATTGGGAGTAGGTGAGTTCATCTCTCATCTTTAATATATGATAGCACATAAAAAAAATTTAAAAAAAAAAAAAGCAAGTCCTCCTAAGTTTGGATTACAAATCCTACTTGGTGAGTTGATGATGCATTTATATATTTTTATATATATTGTCTATATATATTATATATAATATGCAAGTCTTCCAAAGTGTGGATTGCAAATCTCTCACTTTGTGAGTTGATCATGTATTTACACTTCATTATTATTGCTCTTATATATGTATATACTATTATATATGTATATAGCACATAATGTGCAAGTCCTTAAGGAGTGAGATTACAAATGTCACTCCTTGAGTTGATTTATATTACTATATGTATATATATGTATTTGTATATATTATGCAAATGGATCTTCAAAGTGTGGGTTAAAATACCATCTTTGATTAAATACAAGCCTTTCAAGTTCTTGTACATATAAGTGTGATCTTCAAAGTGTGGGATTAATATCCCATCTTTGAGTTAAACTAAACTTTCTTTCTTCATTTTTCTTTTCATTCAAATGATCATTAAAAGACCTAGAAATGAAGGAATGCATGTGTTCATTAACCTCATAAAGGATCACACCTTTCTTGGAGTCTCAAAAGGATTAACACACTAAGACTCAATCCTAATCTAGTGATAATGACCATTTCTCTTAAAACCAAAGTACATACATTTATTTGTAAATACTCTTCAAACATTCAAAAGCTTTCAAAATATCCTACAAATGATAGTATTAATTCCAAAGTCCTTCAATGACTTGGACAATGATGCTTGAAGGATGATAAACAAGGAGTCTTACTCCTAAGTTCTTTTGCATAAATACATAAACATTTCTTTACTTACATGATTCTTTTCTCAACTTGCATGATTAAAGTGTAAGTCTTTTCCTTTCAAATACATGACTAAAATGTATTTTTCTATGTAAATATTTCTCTTTCTCATTTCACATGAACAAAATATATACCCTTTCTTCTTGCATGATTAATGTAAAGTACATAATGATGAGACCATGCTCACCTCTCTTTGCATCCTTCTTGAATCTCATGCAAGCCAATCAACTAACCAATTGACCAACCAATAGGAGACATGCATGTTAGAATATTATTAAGAGACCGAAAGGGCGAATTGGGTGTCTAACCCCTTCCCGAGTCGTAACCTAGCCCCCGGACCTACAATGTCTTACATTTAAAAGGCTTGTGCTTCCGAAGTCTTAGATATAAACGGAGATGGCGACTCTCAATTTTTCACACAAGTTGAGTGGTCACTAATGAGAAATCCGCATTTGTACCAAATTTCTCATCGCACACGCCCCGATGACACGTTTCATCCAAAGAAAACGCGATTAGCGTACTTTCCGTTAATCCGAGAGACGGCGACGAGAAAGGGGGTTCTCACACCCTCAAAACCTCCCGTGAATTCTCTCTGAATCTTGAGTCTTACTCTCACGCCGAAGCTGTTTTGGTAGAGAAACCCCCTACCCATTAGTGATGGTGTTGTTTTGCAGATCCTATTGCTGCCCAGATCTCAGACCTCATCCATCGCAGTGCTCAACGAAGATCGCCGAAAAAACCGTGTATCATCACACGATTTTTCGGCGATCTTGTTGAGCACGACGACGGCAGTGACTGATATTTGGGCAGCTACAGGACCTGCAAAATCAAACACCGTCACTAATGGGAGGGGGGTTTCCCTGCCAAAACAGCTCCGGCGTGAGAGTAAAACTCAAGATTCAAAGAGAATGCAAGAGAATTCACGGGAGGCTTTGGGAGCAATAAAGTGCGTACCTTTGCCTACAGGGGTAGGGCTCTATATGTAGGTTCTGAGGATTCTTAATCCTTGATGAAAGAGGAACCTTGGCCGCCTTCCAGAATTTTCTTGGAATCTAATATGCGGCAAGGATTATGTTTCCTCTCCAATAAGGTAACTCAATCAGAGTTAGAATATGAAAGGATCTCATGAGGATATTCTATCATTAATGAAGACATTCTCCTTGTTGGACACGGACTCTCGAGCAAGATTGCTCGCGGGTGTCAATATGGTCGCATGGAGCTATGCTCCTAGCGAGGAGTGAGATTAAGCTCTCAGGAGGTTTCACCTCTCCGTGAGGTCTTTAAGGTCGCCAAGGTATTCTACTTGCTAGGCGAGTATTACTTGGTCTTATAGGATTTAGGCCTATTATGCAAGCTCTAATATTGGTCACGCCAGGGAGGATCACTCTCCCTTATCTCGCGAGGTAGAGTAGCAGAGGCCATACTCTCTGCGAGGTCTCTAATAAGATCGCCTTATACAGAGCTAGGCTCTCAATATCTGGCTATGACTTGGCTTTCGAGTATTCAAGAGCTTGCTAGGTCGCCAATACTTTTTGGTATCTTCACCAATCAAATTCAATGATTCTACTATCCTGGTTTGGAGTTCTGATTCTAATATTTAGCGGTTATTCATCGAGTTTTACATACATGTTTTGACTTCTAGGGTTTAGAAGAGTCTAAATAAACGTGTTAATTTGGGAAGTTCGGAGAACTTGGAGTCTAAGGACCAGGAGAGTGTAGTTGAGAAATTTGATTCACGCAGTATAGGGGAAATTGACTTGAGGGAGTGTTTAGGAGTATTGGTTAGAGTTTCAAAAGTTGGATTAGAAGGATTGAATCATGATTTGGTTGTAGGGGGCGAGGAAATTGGGTTTACCGATGGAAGTGTGTGGAGTTGGAGGAGAGAGTTGTTGTGTTGAGAACCGGTAATTTTGAAGACCGAAGGGATTAATTAAATTAAGCAATTCAATGTATTTTTTAATTATCTTTATATTTTAAAAAAAACAGAAATATAAAAAAAATTGGATTTTGGGGTGTTTTTTTGAAAGAATAGTATAACTAGGAATTGAAAGTGTTAAATACAATAAACTTTTCGCTAAAATTTTGACAGAAATGTAACGAAATGACAATATTGCATGTATTTTTCAAAGTACTTGTCCAATACTTCAAAAAAAGTGGTACGAAGATAAATTTCAAGAACGAATTATAGTACAAAAATATAAATACATATTAAACCCCCACTAAAACTACATGTTAACTTTGTCAATTTAACAAAGTACGTAATTAAATTAAATTATGTAATTTTTTATTATGTTTTTAAAAAAAGAAAAATATATTTTGGATATTGGGTGTCTTTTGAAATGAATAGTATAATTAAAAATTAAAATGGTTAAAAATACAGTAAATTTTTCGATAAAAAATTGACGAAAATATAACAAAAGGATAATATTGTACGTCCATTTCAAAATACTTTTCAACGTTTTAAAATTTTTTGTATAAGAATAAACCTCAAGAACGAACTATAATACAAGACTATAAATATTGTGTATTTTGTTGAATTGCGTATTTGACTATAACTTTACTTTCATTTATGCATTTATTTACATAAATACGCAAGTCAAATGCATAAATGAAAGTACACAAGTTAATTTGACGGTAGAGCAATTTTCAAAATTGTAATTTCTTGCAACCAATCCTTCCATCGTTCCCTCGCTCTTAATACAGAAATTTAAACGTCTTTGAACTTCTTCTCCACCACCTATCCTGAAAATCCAACGAATTCTTTACTCATCATAGGTTTGAATTTAAAACTTATCACCGTTTCTTACTTTTTTCACTTTAAATATTATATAATTTAATTTCATAATAATGAATACCAAATTCCCAATCAAATGGCTCACAATTTTATTTACATCTCTCTTTCTTTCAGTTTCATCATTTTATCATCTTATCTTGTAATCATGAATATCGAATTCCCAATCAAACCCCAGTCGTATACACCTACACACCAACGCTTTTACAACCCCATGAAAGACAAAAAAGATGTTTTATATATGTCTATAGATGCCCTACTATTTAATAAATACAAGATTGTCTATTCAAAATACACAATCTTCTCCACTCTTTAGGTAGGGGAAGGGAGTTTCACAGTGCTTTGTAAGCATGCAGACAAAAGATCAAACAAGTATGAGCGATCATTCTGATGGGCGTAACACTGGCACAACTAATTGCCAGGGGCAACAAATGAATGCAAGTTGTCTGCCAGCCACTTTCTCATCTTCATTTCAGTTAAAGGTAGCTGATGCTAACAGAATGATGGTCAGCTCTTTGCGAGTATAAATGGCATTGCAAGTTTTGTCGTCACTTCAGATGCTTGATCTTCTTTATGCCATCAATAATGCGTTGGCTAGCCGCTGGGTTGTTCAGTTTTAATAGTTTCTCAAGCTTTTGGGAAGCTTCAGGTAACTGAATGTCAATGTCTAGCCTTGCATTAAGAGCAAAAATAACCTCATTTACATCCTCCTCAAGTTGAAGGCAGTAGATATTGCAAAATACCTGAAATAAGATGGATAAACTACGAACCATTAGCCACAGCTGAAGAATGGAAGGGGAAAAAAAAAGAGTTCATGTATGCGACCACTGTAGAACAGCAATCCTAAGGTGTAACTGACTTGAAACACTCAAGCAAATTGACCTGGTATGAATTCTCTGTTCATTAAAGTGTGTGCGGGAGCGTGTGTGTGTGTGAGAGAGAGAGAGAGAGAGAGAGAGAGAGAGAGAGAGAGAGAGAGAGAGAGACAGAGAGTCGAGTGTTCAGTATAAGGCCTCGCCGATTGAGAGTGATTGTTTCGACCGGGTGTGACTAGGCCTCGCCGATTGAGAGTGACTGGTGCTAAAAACAATAAACAAGTGAGGGATGCCCGGGTGGGTATCCGATCGATATAGGTAGATTGGTACTTTGACTTTTCAAGTTGAAGTTCTGGTGTTGCAGTTTCGGTACTTTCTTTCGGAACAGAGAGTGGGAGTTGGGTAATTCCCACGAACAATATAGGGGATTGAGCTAGTGTTGCTACTCTGGCTGTTTGGTGCTGAGCTAGGGATGCTATCCTGGTACTAGAGATGCCTGGTTTGTTAAATTCAGGCCCCCAAGTATCTCAACCCGGCATGCAAAGTACCGGCAGGATCTGGAGATCTCACACAGAGAGAGAGAGAGAGAGAGAGAGAGAGAGAGAGAGAGAGAGAGAGAGAGAGACCTTTTAAGCTTGCTACATGGACTATGGTTAAAGTCAGCTGAGTTATCCACTGATTTATAAATTTGATAAATGACGTTATTTCCAGTTCAAATAGGGCCAATATATTTCTTAAGCAGTAAGTACATAGTCTGGTAAAATTTTGGGTTTACAAAAATACCAATAAGAGTAAAAGGGCTTGTAGATCCTTGGTATCATAGCCTAGCAAAGTAAGCTTCACATTTTCATATTACCTACGTTGTATTTCTCACCAACTTCTTGAAAATGTAATAAAGCAATGAGCAAACTCTATTTCCAACGATAAAATTAGTGTCCATTTAGTTTTTCACAGATTAAAAAAGTTGACTCATAAGCAATCGCCCATAGTAGTACCATTATAGCATTACTAGTGGACAATGAGTCAATGATCGCAAGGGATGGAAAGGGGCCTTTTCCAGCTTAACTTTGAAATGAACACTCATTTTGGGACAACAGTTTTCTCAAACATAGTCACTTTTTGGACGGTGAAAGATAAAAAAAAGCTTAGTGATGTAGTGCTCACCGCTTTCATTCTTGATATGACCAACTCTTTCATGGCCGGTGACCTAGCGACCAAATTTACAATAAAAAGACCATGCTCACATAGGGAATTGCTAACAGCTGAGAGAAAAGAGACATCCACGAAATCTGCAGCAGGGCAGATCATACCAGAGCTGCAAGAACAAAGTAAAAGATCAGCACAACGTTCCACGAATATTTAAGAAAAGTAAATTTTGTGGACATAATCAAATGAAAAGTGGGTCCAAATGAAATTTGTGGATATAAATCACTTGTCCTATTCTCAAATAGGAAAGTGAAAAATTATTTTGAACCTTTCCAAAATAGAATAGTGGACAATTAAAATGAAACGGTGGGAGTAACAGATAAAACATGCTTTTGTTCAAACAATATATCAACTCAACAACTCTAGTACAGAGCTACACACACCTCGAGTCAGAAGAGTCCACGTCGATTATGAGGATGTCCACTTTATTACTCCCTTCACCTACTGCATTGGGCTCCGATGATATTCCATTGGGAACAGGGGGGTCAGCAATACAACGAAAGTCCTCATTTCCATGGCTGGCAGATGTCTCAACAGCTACTTTAGATTTTGCAATGTCTCTTACAAACTGGATCCCATCGGCAACATGTATCTGTAGCATTATAAGAGAAAATGAGAAGATGACTGTTGAGCGTGCACAGAATGAGAAGATGAATCTGTTAAAGCTGTGGCCAACATTTTGAGCAGCAAGAATAGCAAAATGCTACACTCGAGAAACATAATTATATTTCTTTTTGCAAGTGAGCTCGACCGCAGATGCATTCAAAGTAAAGTGCTCTACACACACGTTCATACACTTGAAGTTACTCCCTCTGTTCCACACAAAGAGTCCACTTACACCGATGACTTGCATGGATGCACTCATGTTTACAGAAATGCAATTGCAATTTACTGTCTTCAACATACTCTTTAAGGATAGAGATTTTATCACCTAGAATGTCCAAACAGTTTAATAACTTCATTTGAAAATCCTAACATTGACTTTTAGAAAAGTGGACATTTTGGCCAGAGTGAAGAGAGTATAATAAAATAAAAGCGAGGGAACAGCCTATAGAGGGTAACCGCGTATAGCCTCTGTAATATAAACGAGGGAAGAGTCTGAAAAGGATAACAATTTACAGCATCCATCATATAAGTGAGTACATAAAATTCTTATGGTTCAGAATTATGTAACTCTCGTACAGTCTTCGATAGAAACCCTATTAGTTTCTCAGCTGAAACTAACAAATCAGGTGCTAAACATCATTTAACCCATAGAAAAAAGATAGAAACCATTCATGGAGACTGCAGGACATCACAAGGATATCAATATCGGATGCAAACGGAGACACAACTATCAGACAGAAACAAATTTTATGGAAAAGAGTAAAAGAAGGAATCACCTTCAGACGCTCATCTTCACTGAAGCCGAAGAAATCCCTTGCAAGATCTGGAACAATAGGATCTAACTCTACTACCTTACAGTATTCACAACAAGCCAAGTAAGCTTATGTTACTTTAATATTTGCTACAAGAAATAGTTAATAACTTAAAATTACCTCAAGATGCATAAAGGGCAGGCATCCATGGAGAAACATTGGAAGAAGTCCAGCACCAAGACCGATAACTGTTGCTTTAACCTGATAAATCACAATTTCAGCCACATAGCTGAGATCGTGTGTAAAGCAAAGAAAAGTGGGTCCTAATGTGATTTGGGGATTTGTTTGTCTGCATTTAGACATTCAAGCGCACCCCAAATTTTAGAGCAAATTCTTTCACTCTTCTAGTTTGAGTACATGCGTTAAGAAACAGGCCTATGTTCTGCTTGGATCTCGAAAGCAAAAAAGAAATGAAAGTGTAAAGATAATTTTTAAAATGCAATAAAAAACACTCCCGAATACCTTCATTACTCAACAAACTAAGATTATTTATATGCGAATTTCAAGAATCATAAATTATTACCGAAACCCCTTTTGTAAGGTAATTTTCATTGTCTTTTCATTTATTTTTTCTTTTTTCACTTTACCAGGCAGGCGACCCACCAGAAGGGGGAAAATGCCATGCGAATTATCGCTAAGAGAGCCTAAGGTAAATTATAGCATTCTACAGTTTCTTGTAGCAAAGAAACAAAAGAAGATATAAATATCATTTATGCACTGAGAGATGTTATTGCCAGCAATAAATGCACTAAACGGAAAATTTCCTTACTGATTGTCCTGAGGATGCCACCGTTTCCAAATATGGGGAAATCAGCATAAAACCAGAGATTATTCCGGCATGATAAGAACTGGCCAAATAGTTGTGATCAACTTTTAGATCACTGATTGAATCTAAAGGAAAATGACAAAAAGAAATTAGTCACACAAATAACAACTGATTACATTTAAATTGATTAAAATGCATAAAATATTTTCCAAAGAAGGATCGAGATCAGTAATTTTTCCCTATCTTACCTCGCCCCGTCACTTTTGCCAAAGTACCCGTGTCTGACACGACAGGATATGAGTGTGGCTGTTTTACACTAAATTTGGTGTAAATTTTACAATTTGGAGAATTCGACACCCGGATCCGCACCCGTGTAGGTTCCTAGTAGTCGACTCCAGGTAACATAGATTTTGTGTCTCTCTTGCTTCTAAGTGCTGCTGCTGTTCTACTGGAGCATCAGAAACTTATATGCATGCTTTCTGTTGAGTGATTTTTCGAGGCAGGTATGGAACTTCTTTAATGCAACTTGTAGTGTTGCTAGATCTCATAGTTGCATAAGGCAGGCCTTCTCTCGGTGGCTTGGGGCTTCTGATAAACTGTCCCATCTTACTTTGATACCAGCTTTAATTCTTTGGGAGCTGTGGAAGGTAAGAAATAGGGCTTTGTATGATAACGAATCTCCATCTACCCATAAGTCTATTCTTCTCATCAAGAAGGAGATGTGGTCAATTCCCTCAACTCATCATGTTGATATCCCTAACAATTGGTCTAGTTCTTTGGATTTTCGTACTTTGGGATTTTCATAATCAAGGAGTGTGGTCAATTCCGTCACCTCATCATGTTGATGTCCCTAATAATTGGTCTAGTTCATTGGATTTTCATAATTTGGAATACTACAGGCCTGAAAATTCTGTGGGAGGAATTTGTGTGGTTACTTGGACAAAACCTCCTAATAGTAAGGTTAAATTGAATAGTGATGGTTGCTCAGGGGGTAATCCAGGACCAGCTGGTGGAGGAGGCATCATTTGAGACATTAATGGGAATGTGTTATGTGCTTACTAGGGTATGCCCGTGTCCGTGCCCGAGGGCACGGCGCAGGAAAGAAACGAAAAAAGAAAATTTTAACTATAAAATTAACATTTTAATTAATGTAAAAGTTAGATGTCATAATTAAGTTTCAAAAAAAATAGATGCTATAATCAAATTTACTAAAACATGCAAGTAGTTTGTTACATTTTTTAATTGAAAATGGGGGGAATGGTGTTTAGAATCGATAGTTGACATTGAATTCTTAAAAAAATTCAAGGGTGTAGATTAAAATGATGTGCTTCCAATTATGGAGTTTGCACTAACATGCTGAAGCTTGGGCTCTCCTCCAAGGTCTTAGTTGGCTTAGAGATCATGGTCATGGAAATGGAATCAAAAGTTCTTTTAGATGTGGTCGCCCATGGTAGTAAAATTTTACCTTGGAAATGTTGGCACTTAATTCATGAAATAATGTATATTGCCACTATAGTGCAATTCTACTTTCAACGTCGCAGATAGTCTAGCAAATTTTGGTTGTGATGAAGTTGCAGACCACTCTTTTCTTTCTACTTTAGATCTTCCAAGGGCAACAATAGGTCATTTTAGACTTATATTTTCATGATATGCCTAGTCTTAGATAGGTTTCTGTATTGTTTCTTAAGAGGGGCAAGGTCTTATGCCCCCCTTAACTTTAGGCTAGATCTTGTGCAACACACGGGAAGTTTGGTCTATTTGTGCAGTACAGTAACTGAGATGACCATGTTCAACTATTGATAATATCATCCTTTCCAATAAAATCTCATTGCGCCAATAATTCTTTTAACATCACTAAGATAGCTATACGCGAAGGTCCTTGAAGTCTTCTAATAATCAAAACAACCTCTCAAGCCCAGCAACTATATGAAAAGAGTTAAACCAGAGTCGACGGAATAGTTTTACAGAAGACAGCAAATCTTACGGATATGCTCTTCCACTATATCTACACTTCCCTACTGTACAATACAGTTCACCTGGGATATATAAACTTCATTCCCCTTAGTTTCCCAATTATATGTATTTTCTCTCCCCATTCTAGTATAAAGGTGAAAGACATACACTTAACCTTCTTTCAACTAACTATATTCAAGTAAATTCACATGAATAAGACAAAGCATAGTAAAATGTAGACTTTTCTGTAACCCCGCCCCTCCTCCAAAGAATTGCTCAGATTAACAACATATCTTCGCAATGCTGAGAAATCATTGTTATTCAGCCAGTTAAGAACAGCCCAAGGAAAGACCATAAACTTGAACAAACTTTGGACTTCCAAATGAATTAATAAAGAGGACAATCAAGCTGAATTTGGAGGTGCATATGGATATTTATAAAGGATTTAGATGTAAATATACCCGTACCTTCTGGTACCCAATATCGATGATTTACATGCTCTGGGATGAAAAGAAGAATGCTGACGTAAAAGAGCCACCAAGTGTGAGGAATATCTAGGGTTGTAAATAGATCGTTGTACTTGAAATATGAGCCAATTTTGGGAGTGAAAGAGGGTAAATACTTTAGCTATTGGACGCTCTCTGTCTCTCTTTTATCCCTACGAACTAGCAGACGAACTCGAAGGGTTCGTCATACAGCCAGAAATTTCTTTCTGGAGGACACAGGAGTTAGGGCAATGGATCTTCCCCCAGTACAAGTTTGTGCTAAATCAACTATCGAATAGAACCTTCATCCCATTCACCTGTCAGTAAGCGCTGGGTAGCGCAGCACATCTGTTTCAGGTACAGAGGCGACGAGGGGTGCCTCTGCTTTCTAAATGATTCCTAGCCAGCTTCTATTCCCAGCACCCCACGAATTTGCCTGTTGCAGCATTCAAGCCCTCTTCAGGCGCTGAAGCTGTAACCCTTTCTGATTTCGCTAAAATGGAGTAGGCCTGCTAATATGCCCAATGTTCGGGGGCATTGTCCTATGAAAAGGCTGCTAGGAACTATTACCGAAGATTCATCATAAGTGACTCGAAGAGAGATGCTCAACTCTATATTGATGGGAAATTTTTGAAAAGACGACTGTCCGTATTTGATGTGTAGAAAGGAAGGTCTTTCGGGTCGATAAAATGACTGAGTAAAGAGGGGGCGGCTAAACGATCGGAGCAGACAGCGTAGGTAGCTTGACGACCCGAGTAACTCGAACTTGAGTTGGACTTGAAAAAACTCGAACTCGAGTTGTTCGAACACATTTTTCAATCCGATAAGAACTCGAGTCGATCACGTCCGACTTATTTGTCCGAATGAGCTCGTTCGCAATCAACTCGACTAAGCTTGTTCTATATAAACTCGAGATATTTAATCTAATTTTTTTCCTTAAAATTTTATTAACATAGTATATATACAACATTTTAAGTGTCCTGAAAGCAACATTTTCTCCTCATCGCTATCGTGTACACTTGAAATGAAACGGAGTGAGTATAGTAATATGCATACGTTAATCATTATACAATATATATAAATAAATTATAGTTTTGCAAAAATTGAAATATTTTTAAAAACTAACTAAAGATGACGAAAAAGATGCAAAAATCAAGTTCGAGTCGATAAAGGTCGAACTCGATTGACCTGTTCGCGAACAACTCGAAACTTGACTCGAGTATGAACCAGCCATAAATGTTCAAACTTGATAAGAACTTGACTAATAATTACTTTTCGAGTTCGATCTCAAACTCATAAAACTCGTTCGAACTCGAGTCACTCGACTCGAACTAGCCAAATGTTCGAACTCGACTCTTATATCCCTATCGCTATAGATTCTCTATGCAGTTTTCGCTTCTCCCATTCTTATATTAGTCAATTAATAACCTTATCCTACACTTCCATCTTGATTGATTTATCATAAGTATCAAAACCGATATATTCATGGTACATTTTGGCCATCTAATCAAACTATTTGTTTTCAGCAACATTCCTTCACGTGCAACACTTGCATTGCATACATTACATTTCAGTCGTACTTACTTCAAATATTTGACTTGGAAATCTTCTCTTCACTTTCTTAGGAAACAAAAGTAATCATAATAATAATAATAATAACAACAACAACAACAACAACAACAACAAAAACAACAACAACAACAATTAAAGCAATAATAGCAACAACAACAACAAATGGCTATATTCTTGAAAATGGAGCAGCTCATATACTCGAGCCACACCTGAAGTGGGAAGTCTAGTTACTTTAAAAACAAAAAAAGGCTCATAGTTATTAATTTAAAATATTTAAAAAAAAAAACTCCTTTTACAAAATTCTATAGATTAATCAAAAACTAGTTCAAAGTTTCCTTTTACTTTCATTCATCACATTCAAAGTGAGAAGTTAAGAGAGTCTATTAATTAACTCAATAAAACGAGATTTTGTTTATTTATCAACTCCAACTTTCAAATCACTTTAAATTAATCACTACTTTTGTTCTTTTGGTTAACACGAAAAATGGGATTGATCGATGAGAAAGCTTATTCAATTCAATAGGGTCGACTACAATTGGATACCAAAAGCATTGACTGTCGAGCCGTATGAGGTAGGAAACTCTCAAGCACAGTTCGAAGGGGAGGAATTAACCAGCCTATTCCGACCGGGGAGAACAAGCCATTCGACAGAGAGATTCCGACATTGCAGAGGCTTGGTTCGATCTTAGTTACTTGCTTTCGTAGAAAAAATGTTATTATAAAATGTGACATGGCATTAGATTGCGTGAAATGGTCGAAAAGTATTCATGTAGCGATCTCAAATGATTGAGAGTAAGGCTTTCTTGTTCTTGTTCTTGTTGTGTGTGTATCATTATCATTATCATTACTAAAGCATTTATTATTTTTACCATATTGGCCCTTCTGTTTTAAGAAAGAAGCTAGGGTATTAGATTAATTGCAAATTAACCAAAATGTGATCACTCACATCGCAATCATGACGAAAGTTACTTATGACCCTCCCTTTTAACACCAAAATTTATGTGGGAACTCTAAATCCCTAAATTGCTTTTTAAATTTTTAATTTTCAAGTCATGGAGAATTAACTCCAATTTACTGTGCGTTTATTGAACCAAATTTCACAAAGTAGCAAATGAAAAAATAATAATAATAATAATAAAGGAAGAAGAAAAAGAAATTAAGAATAGCAAGTGACTGCATATTACTCCATTGTCGTTGACTATCAAAATTGATCGGCAAACAGAAGATATATTCTATGATTCTGCAATTCAGCCATGAACTCACTGATGGTAGGGAGAAAGGGAGACGGTGGATAATGTGAAGAAAGGCCGCTTGATTTTCCTAATTACGTGTCGTTGACTATCAAAATCGATCGGCAAACAGAGCATAGATTCTATGAAGGATTCTGCAATTCAGCCATGAACTCAGTGATGCTAGGGAGACGGTGGATGATACAAAGAAAGGCCGTTTGATTTTTCCTAATTACATTTACCCATTTAACCTTGCTTTTAGATGATGGCTTTTAATGCAAGAGGGTTAGGGTGCGTTTGGACGTGGAGTTTTTTGATATATTTTGTTTTTATTTGTATTTTGTATTTGTTTTGGTTTTGTAGGAGTTTTACAATTTTGCCCTTTGAATTTTAGAAAATTACATGATAGTGATGGAGAGAGAAAGAGAGAGAGGGTATTAGTTGTGATTTGATGTAATGTTTGATAAGATATAAAGATGATACAGGGGTATGTAAAAATAGTATGTAGAGAGAAAAAACTTTGTTTTAAAAAACTTATGTTTTTGGTTTGTTTTTTAAACATTTGTTTAAAAAACAAGACGAATGAACGCACCCTTATTATTGTCAAAATAAAAGTGGGGAGAGTGCTATCCTCTACTTAATGGTAAATACATATATATGTGTGTGTAGGGGCTTATTCAAATCATAACCTAAATAATCTAGAAACAGTGGGAACCACTAGGATACAAGAATTGTATTTTTATTTATCCTAGTAGATATTTATGTATCCTAACTGATTTTTATGTATCCTAGTTGATTTGTGAATCTTAATTGATCTTTGTCAAAATAACATCAGGATACATAAATATCAACTAGGATACATAAATAATATCAAATTTCTTGTATCCTAGTGGTTCTCATGGTTCTCGGATTATTTAGATTCTCATTTGACCAGTTACCTATATGTGTGTGTGTGTGTGTGTATATATATAATAAGAGACTAGTTAAATTACCATCAATTTGAGAAACATAAGAATCTTTTCTTCTCCGGTTTCTGCTCTTTTTAAATTTGGAAGATGAATGTGCATTATCCCGCTCTTTTGCACCAATACTTTTTGGAGATACTTCTCTTTTAAGCAAAGCTTCAGATTGCACCAAACTCTCAGATCTTTGAAAAGTAAGGCGACGAAATATCAGGTCTTCAGATCGAAATGAATGAAGAAAATGATCATCAACCTTCTCATACACCACATCGTCAACAACCACTGGTCCAGTCAAAGCAGATGTGACCTATATAACAAAAACAAGCATTCAGGGAGAACATTATCCTCACAAGAGAACATTTGGAAGATCGAGATAATAGAAACAAGAATATCTGTAAAATATTTCAGCACTTTCTTGTTGAATACAAAGAAGTAGATATAAAACAGAGGAGAACTAAAAAAACTTAGCATTCATTACGATACTAACTTAAAAAGAATGAAAAAAGAGAAAGACAAACAAATTTTGTACGAAATCTTTAGGTGATTGTGGAAAAGTTAGAAGATTCTGAAGACAAAAGAAATAAACAACCAAGTGGTCTTCTTTACGAAATCTAGAGACCACTGAATTGCTAAACAAAGCAGTAACGACCCAAGCCCAAAGACTCGGTTTGTCAAGTTGTTCGCCCACCGAGCACCAAGGATCCACCGGCCTACCTTAAGGTCTATGGATGTTGTAGGGCCCAATGGTAGTCCTTCACTTATTATTTTTTCCAAATATTGAGAGAGAAAGAGAGAGAGAGTCGGCCGTGAAAGGGCAAGGAGGGAGAGAGAGGATAGTCTCGTGAAGAGAGATTAGTCTTCGTTTTTCTCAAGTGTACAGCAAAGGTAGGTGATTCTTAATCTGTCACTTTTGATCAGTGCAATGGTATGATTATTATGGTTAGTCGGATGTCTCTTGAGTAGTAAAGATGTACCTTTGATTTTGTTCAAGGTTACAGTTTTTGCTTGTGGAATTTCAGTTGGGAGAAACAAGTGATGACACATCCTTGTGATTCAGAAGCGTCTACAATTTTATTTTGTAGTCTGAGCTTTGTGTGTGAATCGGTTTGCATCTGAGTAGGTTATATGGTTGACATTTTAGTTATGTGTGAAAGGCAAGAAAGTTTTGAGTATTTCTTTTTAGGATGAGAAACGTATGGGTTTTGTTGGGGATATTTGTTAAAGTTCGATTTATTACTTTTGTTGTAGAAAAAGTGTTACGGTAATGGACTCCATATTATTATTTTTTTAAAGATGGCTGTTAAATTTATTATTATTATTTTTATTATTATTATTATTATTATTATTATTCTATAAAAAGGAGTTCGGATATAGTATGTGTATCTGGTTGTTTATTTTGTTTAAGCTTTTGATTCCGAAGAAGTAGAATTATTTTACGGTTTAATTGAGATTTAGTGAATTTCGGAGAAGTTTTATTTTAATAGTAATAGTTTAATTCACAAATCTCATTTTTTATTGACTAGTGAGGATATTGGCCAATCTACCACGACCCTCGCACAAAAATAACATAGTATCATCGGCATATTGAAGATGAGAGACCTTCGTGCCGTCATTTCCTATCCAAAAACCCTCTACAACACCCCTTATTAGCAACCTACTAAGAACATCCACAACCAACGTAAAAAGTAAAGGATGAATCCCCTTGGTATAGTCCTCTTGAGGCACGGAACCACTCCTTAGGCTCTCTATTAACCATATCAGAGAATGAGGAAGATGAAAAACACCCTCTAATCCATTTACGCTATCTAGAACCAAAACCTTTCTTCTCCATAACTAGATCAAGTAAACGCCCGTTTATCTGATCGTACGCCTTCTTAAAATCCAGCTGAAGGATTAACCCTTTTCTATCTCTTTTCCTAAGATCATCTACAACCTCATTAGCCACCAAAGATGCATCAATCAATTGACGACCCTTACTAAAAGTATATTGAGCTTCAAAGTTGGTATCACCCAATTCCTCTATGAGAGCACCTTAGTTATAATCTTGTACATGCTCGTAACAAGGCTAATAGTCAGATTTGTACCAAGAGTTAGGGCTAAAGAGAGAAAGTAGATCTGATAGGAAGAGAGAGAAACATTACACAAACCTCTACTTCTACTCATATACACATATTACACTAAGCCCCCTTGACATAAATGATATACAAACACTAACCCTCTAACACTAATAGACCAGAAACACTTAATCTTAAGAGACCTCTCTTTTTTAGGATCAAGAGATATGAACGTGGAAGGATACTTTAGAAGTTAGAACACAACCCCAGTAGCATAGAACTCATACATCACTATTAGAACATCACTCTTCACTTCACTATGTCCCAACAAGAATGGAAGAAGGCTAAAGTAAACCCATCTGGAATGGGCACCTTCTCTCCGGCTAACTCAGAAATGGCTCGCCTAGCCTTAACCACCTCCAAAGGTATCTTCAACCTCCTTTAAAATCTCCCCCAGACCGGCGAGACCTACATAATCCTGCCAAATCATGAAGCTCGTACCAGAAGGATCCACGACTGCGAACTCTGCAAGGACCGTAAACCTCAGTAATCCACTACCACTCTCCAAAACCCCTAACGCTTGCTCTCATCGAAAAAGTAACCCTCCCAATAACCTGGATATTAACCGAGTGTCTAAGATAATAAGAGTCCCACCGGAAGCCCTTATCGAGGGTAAAAACTCCAACTCCCTAAACCACGTGCCCTAAATGCTCTTTACCACCATGCTACACACCTCTTTCCTCTTAGTCTCTTGAAGTATCACAATATCGAGGTTAGCATTCTTCAAAACCTCCCGAACCTCCCTCCACGTTGTGCGGTCCGCAAGACCCCTAACATTAAAGCTAAGCACTTTCATCAAACAGTAGATAACGACCTCGTTCCCTCGACCTCTCTACTCCTACTTCTACTCCCTCTACCCTTTCCACTGTAGTTAATTGTTGATCTTAAACTCAACAATGCCCGCATATTAAGGTTAGTGCTCTTAGTATTCCTCCCTTTAGCGCTCACTACGACTCTCACCCCGCGCCCTCTTGGGTCCACAAGCCGAACTCCAATGCTTTCTAGCAGTTGCTCGGGATACAGGTAATCAAAAGCATATCCGAGTGATTTAATGCCTATAACTTTCCCCACTGGCCCATCTTCTATCGGAGTCGAATTATTCGGTCCTCGCTCGATGCTCACCGGAATTGGTAAGATATCTCTATCTGATCTCTCAAACCAAGTATTACTCCCTGAAAAATCATTATCAAAAAGACTCAAAGATAGACTCTTAGAAGAACTAGAACCAAGAACTGAACTTAAATTAGGACAAGAGGAAAATAAGGTACCGCTTATGGCCTACAACTTGATCATTACTCCCTGACAGATGAATACCATGAAAGCCCAACGTCGGCGATCCATGAGCCTCATCAACTCCAATTTGTAAATTGGCAGCAAGCGCAACTCCTTGATCATAATCAGCCTCTACCAATTGAAAATGTGGAGAACTTACATCCTCATGTGCACGCAGCCGATCCATCAAAAGTTCCTAGTCAGATCCCAATTCGCTCTCCCACTCTATCTCGTCGTGTGAGTCCTCATCCTCCCACTGCCCATGAAAATTCTCAGCTGGTCTCCATGAAAATTCTTTCGAAGTACTCTCACTAACACCATCTAAACCTTCCGAAGCTAACTCATCCGTCAAGCTGTACCCACCTGCTTAACCTCTGAAACCTTTAGCAGTCCAGAATAGCTGATTTCAGCACCTGCGAAGCTCAGGGACAACCTCCTTTGCAATCACAGTCTGCATCACATATGCAAACTCAATATCTTCTAATGTTTATCCTCCAATACCCCTAGTGGAGCTGATCGTCCTCCATTAATCTACCCACCTGGAGGTTCCTTCTAACATCGAACCTCTGCATCCTCCCTCATAACTTCAATTTATATCACCGGTGACCCATTTATGGGTATCTTCAGCTCTTGGTGCCCCTGTTTGGAATCATTAGAAGGTTCTGTTAATTCCGTAGGCTTCTCTAGCACCTAGTCCTGGAGACCCTGGGAAAGATCACTTGGAGATCCTATCTGCCTGCAAAAGCTCTCTGGTTCTTCTCGGTGCAGCAGTGACAGTTCCAATTCATCGGCGACCTTCTTCTGGACCCAAATAGCAGACTTTGAAGGCCTAGTAGCGTGCGCCTCCCTTCCCATAACAATTAGCCGTTATTTTAATCTTAAGGACTGGGCGACTACTTGAAGTTGACCTGTTTGCTTGACCCGACTCGTAATTGTGAACAGAAGTACCCCCAGCCGCCACAACCCATTTCTTGAAGTCGACCCACTGATGATGTTTCCCGACTTCCCTAGCCCATTTAAATCTCGGCCCAGTCTATGAAAAATAGATTTAACTCCCACTGATCTTGTTACAATGGGCTTAGGACCCAATCTCCTAAAAATTGAAATCTGATTTCCATTCTGGCCTAAGTTAACCTCTGACTTGAAGCCCGACCTTCCTTCTCCTTCCCTTACTGCGTTTGACTCTCATATGTCCTAAATACAAAAGGTCTTTTAATTTGGTTAAACCTCCGCATCTCCCGTGGAATCAAATCCCTCCCTTCAGTTATGCCTAGAATGTCTCCCGATTTAATGCCCTCATTGATCACTTGAATCCTGCTGTTTGAATACAAATTCTCCACTACCTGATTCCACACTTGCTCCACTGGCTGCTGATCATCCTCCACGACCTTCGTGGTGGTGCCCCCTGTGAGCCAGATCTACCGTGAATTCCCGGCAGCTTTCCTAAACCATAAGTTCTATGACCAAACATAATGGTAGGCAAATCCACAATCACTTGTACCCGATACATCGCTATTCCAGAGTCTACATTCGCCGCTTGTGGAACATGTCCGCCGGATTTTATTCCGATACGCACAAATTCCAAAGAACCTCCCCGATTATCCGCCTCCACAAAACCGCCACAGATATCCCCTATGTCTTTAAAAAATACTAGAACACCAGAGGTGAAGCGGCAGGCCTTTGACAAGGATCCAAGAATCTCGACAACCACAAAAAGGTCATTTGCTTCCTACACTACTAGCCCAACGATGAACAAATAAAGGTACTCCATCCTCGTGCTTGATGCCACCCTTAAAAACACGATCAACTTCTTGCAGAGAAGGTAGTATAAACAAACTGAATTCTGGTAACCAACGGACCAACACAGGTACTACTGTCTTCCAAGCCTTCGTAACCCACAAAGCGATCTCCAAATCCGAACCCGAATAACTATCAAATTGCCCTACCAAACAACATCGAAGATATTCTAGCCGATTCTCAATATCGTCTCGTTCCACTTGAACGACAACAACCATTATCCCTACTCACCACTGAACTTCCTCCCTGAAGAGGAAGCTTAGGTAATTCTGCTGCATTCCTAAAGGACACTGCCTTCATTCCTCAAGCCAACATAGAGGAACAAAACCAAAGAAGAAAAAAACTCTAATAATCTGTAAAAAAAAGGTTGAACAAACTAAGTGAATCATACTATTACTCCTCCAATGTCTACCATTATGATTCAGCTGTTAGCATAATCCATTGAATCAAAGCAAGAGATGGAATATGGAGTTTTCGGAATTACCCATAAACTATAAGCATCTTGGAGGTATAGAAATCAAAGTAGTTAATCCCGGATAGCGGCGCGTAGCGGCCGACCCCGAAAGTGGGATAGCGAGATAGCGGGATGACCGCTATTTGATTTTTTTTATTTATATTTTTATATAATTAATAATCTAAAATTATATGCATATAAATACTAAAATAAGACAAAAATGACAAATATTACCTAAATTTCATAACATTTATAATAATAATAGCAATAAAACTCATAAGTCTTAAAACAATAACACAACTAACAAGTCAAAAGTCGTCATCCTCTTCTAGCTCGGGCTCTTCTTCTTCCTTTTCACTTTCACTTGTGTCAAAGTTGTAGATCTCTTCCTCAACTTCAGAGACATAAAAAATAAAAAATAAACCGACAGAAAAAAGAAAAAAAGAGAAGAAAAAAAAGAAAGAAAGAAGAAAAGAACGACCAGAAGAAAGATTAATTTGTCGCCTGAATAAAGAAAAAAAAAAGAAAAAAAACAGACACAATATATCTTTCATTGTGTCGCCGGAATAAAGAAAAAAAAAACAACACAATATATCTGAAGAGGTTAGAAATAACAGAGAAGAAAAAAAAGAAAGAAAGAAGAAAAAGAAAGAGCCATCGATTGAAGAAAGGGAGAAAGGGATCGCCCTTCAGAATAAAAAAGAAAGAAAGAAGAAAAGAAAGGAAGAAAGGGAGAAAGGGATCGACGTACCTTCAGATAGAGGAGGAGTCGCCGCCGCTTGAAGACAGGGAAGGAGGAGTCGCCGATTGCCCTAATTTGTCGATCGATTAGAGCCTTGAGGGCAGCGATCAATTTCTGGCTCGCCTAATATCAGCCGATTTCCTAATTTAGGATTTATTTACTATCCTACCCCAGCCTTCATGATTTCCCCCCAAATATTAAGGGGCTTTTTAGGGATTTTCCAAAACCCGCTATCTGCCGCTATTTGACCCGCGATTTGGCCGCTATTCGCGCCGCTCCGAGGAACCATCCCGCTATTGAACATGAATAGCGACAAACCCCTCATCCGCTCCGCTATACCGGGATAGCCCGCTATTGACTACTCTGATGGAAATACAAATTCTTTTTTTTTTCAGGAGACTTTTTCCTATCCCGTTGAATTTGTAATGCCCCTTGAACTTGAAAAATCAAGTCAGATCAACTGAAGTAAATGTGAAGAGAGGTGTACAATTTAAGTGTATTTAGGAAGTGAAAATTTTCCTACTCTTTTCTTAATTTATACTTGGTCAAAGTCTTACCTCTTGAAGTGGGATGGAGAGAGTAATTGACATGGAAGCGATATTACTACTCCAAAGGCTATCAGATAGAGCAACGTTTTACGGAAGGAAAGAAAAAAAAATGCTGGTATTTTTCAAGGGAGGGTGAATAGGTACTGTAGTCTGTAAGTGGATTTGGATTTGGATTTAGATTTAGATGGCAAACAGAATGTGCGATCAATTCAATAAGCAATTGATGCTCCATAGTAAGATGAAAGGTTATTTGAGTATATCAACCAGAGAACTTCCTAAGATGTTCCTTTTGATGATTTCTGTTCGGTCTTCAACTAACTTCGCAAAGCTCATGAGCACCTTGTGTTACATTTAGGCCCCAAGTTTTGTGCGTCTAAGCACAATGGGTCTTCTTTTAACTTGGATGTAGAACCAGTCACTGACCATACTGAATTTAAGCATTCAGATATAAGTTACCTTACGGCTCAACAAGGAATACACCGTGTACTCTAGTGCTAAACTTCTAATATCTGGCAGAAGTCGAAAATGTGTTTCACAGAAATGCACTTCTATCTTTCCCCACTGTCATGACGTGGATCTTTTACTAACTTCTGTTTTCTACTAGCAAAACCCTAACATGCTTTAGACAGAACTGAAAGGCAGAATAAGATGTAGCCGAGAGCGACGGCGCTAGGCAGGCTGAGTCGTATAAGCCTTTTCTGCTGTCAGGTTTACTCTTCAGGCATTAATATATAATTGAACAGCGGAAAGAAGATAGCTAACAAGCAGGGATTTAAGAAAGTTCTAGACCTGGTGAACAACTTTCCGTTGCTTGATCCCATCACTTGCGGCCATGAATCTGCAAATTGTAAGTTCAAAAAGCAAAATGAGAATGTGAAACGTCACATGAGAATGCATCCCACCATTTCCGACGCTGAAATTCCATTTGACGTCAATAGATGCTAAGTGAAAAGTACAGGCATGATAAAATAATTGTCTTAGGTGTCTGAAACATGAGCAATATCAATCATTTCTAATAAACTATTCTCATAACTTGCAAGTTTAAGAAATTCTGTGTTATATGCCTGATGTTTGGGGTATTCTGATATTAAAACAGCCAATGGGAGGCATCAGAAAATGTGTGGAAAATCTATCTTGCAGCATGTTGAAAGTATTTGATAAGGCTATTGGCAAGTATTTTCCAAGCCCGAGGATGAGCATTTTGAATACCGTGTTGCAACATTTGTTAAACACAGTTAGAACAATCCCGAGTCTCTTGGATGGCAACAATTGTTGCAATCAAGACCCTAAACACCTGCAAAACAAAAATCTCCAAGTTTGGGCCCTGGAAAACTCTCTCATGCCTAGGTTAGAGATGGTGAAAGCAATCCCCTCCCTAGGAGAAACTATTCGTGGGACTCTCACATCTCGCCATCCGTGTGATTTGGTGTGACACACCAACGGGATCCCAACACGGGGGGTAGTGGATGTGTGTCACGGAACTATCTTTAAAAAAAAGTATTTGTTGGGGGGGGGGGGGAAATTTTTTTCTTTTATTGTAATATAACCTCCATGTGTCAAGAACTTAATGAAAGATTACACCACATGACCCAGATGACATGGTGTGACAGTCGCTCCCTAGGCCATCAAGGTCTTATTTATTGATTAGGATTATCCAATGAGTCCTACTACGATTTCTAAAGCTGCTTGAGTCAACAGTGGGAGGTGATCTCCACAATCTGGATGAGATTAATCACCAGAAAACCCGGGATGCTTCCAAAGAACTGCCTTAATTGTTTTCCTCGTTTAACCCTTACAATGATGACACGTGTTGCCTCGCAGTTTATTTTAAAATTTTCCCATACTGATCCCCCCTCCTGCCCCCCTTATTTGGAACATGAAAGTAAATTTTAGTTAGTGATCTAGGGGTATTTGTAGCCTACGACTAGGAGTGAATCTGACGTCTTTCAAGAAGCATTAAGGTGCATTAATCTTCAAATTTATGACGATGTTTTCAAAGTTTAGGTCCTAATAGAAATTAATGGAAAAAAATAATGCCTTTCAATTGAAATTATAGCTTACCAAAAGTTTGTAACAAGAGGCCTTTTTTATAATTTCAGAACTTAGTTTGACACTTTGTTGAACTTGGGCCACTGAAGTTTTAAGAACCTGCAGGGGGTTCTTCATAACTTCAGGAAGCATGTGGATGGAGTTACAACATTTTAGTTTGACACTTTGTTGAACTTGGGCCACTGTGAAGTTTTAAGAACCTGCAGGGGGTTCTTCATTACTTCAGGAAGCATGTGGATGGACTTACAACATTTTCCTTGACTGAGAATCAAATGTGCTTGACCTATTCCTGAAAGCCATCGAAAAATCGTCCCGGAGTCCAAACTCCAAAGATCTTTGATGATCTTTGTTTTGCATCTGCTGAACTTGCCACATTATTTTTCTAAAAGAAGAACCCTCAACTCTTGATGGAGTCAAAGTACTGGATATCATAAAACTGAGGACAAGGAAAAAGATGCTGGAAAAGAGCTAGCAAATGTGTGGCCTAACCAATGTTGAAAGCAGTAAGAATGGATATACTATAAAAAAGAACATACGGAATCGGAGGTCCATTCTCCTTCCCTGGTGCCAAATGTTTAACCAGAGGAGACAGGTCCTTCTGAAAGAGGTACCAAGCAAAGTAAGCTGCAGACTATTAACTTAAGAGAGGGTGTATCTCATTTTCACAAAAACTGAGAAGTAATAACCTGTATCTCATCCATGCTGGCCTCAGTGTGGCTGGTGTCTAAAAATACCTATTATGTCATACATGAGCAATATGAGTTCAATTGTTCCTGGTACGACAAGGTGTGATTACTGACTGCTGAATACAAAAGTAAGCAAAAGTGTACCATTATCAAACGAGCTGACTTTGAGCTCTCAACCACAATCCATTGTCCTTCTTCTGATGAGAAGAGCCATTCATGAGCACGACTCTGAAATCTAAACTTTCGTTACACATTTTAAATGTACAAAATGTATCTGGTAAATAAGCACCACTTTATATGGACCTATATAACATATGAAGAGACTGATCAACTCGCTAATTGAAAATAAATATATTCAAGAACCTTTTGCTTTTCCAATTACTCAGCCTAGTGAAAAGTCAGACATTCTAATGCTTGGATCACGAAGGTTATATGGTGCCATACGGCCATACGATCCATACGACCGTCTGTTCTTGTCTGCGATCACGAAGACTATATCATACTCACATATCATCCTACAATAATATTATTTTCCATCTATTACCCCTACATCTATTTCCTTACATTATATCACATCACACTTTTCATTTACTTTTTCATAATTAAATATTATAAATATCACATCATCTTTCACAACTATCAAAAATAACCTCTCATCACCTCACTCCTCTCTCCATCTTTAAAAGGGCAAAATTGACTTTTTACAAGAAAACTCATATATCCCATCTACTTCATCTGATGAACAGTACTATCTATCACGATCTATCCTTCGTGATCCAAGCATAAGAACAATAGATCAAGATGAGCAAAACACCACATACCTACACAGTTCACTTATGCAACATTTGTGCTGCCTTCGGCACTTTCATTAGTGGTTCTACTTTTGAAAAAACAAAAGAAACTGAAAACCTATATGCAGACTAGGCCTGTCAAAATGCTATCCATTAACCCACTCTAACCCGCTTTAACATGCTAAACAGCTCAACCCATTTAGTTACGAAATTGTATATTAGTCATTAGAATGTCAAAAAAATATTTTTTTCGTGCAAATGAGTATTCAAAATGTTAATTTGAGTTTAACATAACTCATTTATTATACAATTGAGTAGATCGATTAATTAAATGGGTTATAATAGGTTGAACCCATTATAACTCCGTTAATTATTAAAACTCAACCCATTTCAACCCATTTAATCCGTATTGACGTGCTTAATGCAGACAAAACTCGGCATGAAAAACGTGAGAACAACAAAGCATCCATATCCAATGAACACTTTAATCAGGCAACCTCTCTAATACGCCTAGCAGTGCAGCAGTGACAGAAAGATTATGTTTGATGATTAAATACAAAGAGTAATATATTCTCGTTCAAACAAAACCACAGGGTTTCTAATTAGATCGTTGGGGCTTTATGGAATTGGTTGTATGAATGGGAGTGAACATTAAGGCATGCATACAACAAGATGTGACTATTACAACCAACTCAACCACGTTAGTTTACATGGCACTATGGCTACCACCAGCACCATCGTAATTAGTTAGAAGTTGAAGAAATGCATTACTTATAAATAACTACACCACATACAAACAGAAGTTATTTTGAAGGTAATTTCCCAATACATCCTAACACTGAAACACGAATAATTCATTACTACCCAAGTAGGATTTGACAAAGAAAGAAGAAAAATACTGTAAATAATAAATTTCTTAACATGAAAACCAATCTACAACTAAATGAACATCATTTCAAGTTATAAGACAACCATATTCCATTATATGTGGAATGGATACTAGGAAGTGTGAGCAAAGTTAAAACATAAGAACTAGAGTTTTTTCATTTGCACTACTATTCAAAATCTGATAAACGAACTCCCTTGGATGAGTGATTAAACAGAAATAATGTTAGTTTTCCACAAAACAGATGAAGCGTAGGACTTTAAGAGAAGTACAGTAGGCTCAAAAAGAAACTGACATGCATACAGTGGGCCTCACATATAAGTACTAGCATGCTTGTGGCATATCAGCTAAGCATTAGTTTTTAAAATAAGGTAGAAACTAACCTTTGGCACAAGAAAAACACCACAATCATACAAGAACTGGCCAGACTGCTGCGGAGAATCAAGAAGTACAGCTCTGTAAATAAAGCGCGAGAGCCCTGGTTCACCCATAGTAAGCTGGACACGAAGCCCTGGGATATGCTCTTCCAATTTTCCTTTAGCTCCAAGTTGTAGGTCCTCAAGCGAGTACAATATATCAGAACCATTGGAGAATTCAATGCGAACTTTGTTTTCAGATTCAATTGCTTGGGAAAATCCACGAACCTGAAATTGTACAAGGCAGCTCTGTCAGCACTTTCAGATTTCGTACATTTCAGTTACAATCCAATAGAAATTGTGTCGACTAGTATCACATTAAAGTGAAATCAAATTAGCCACAATTCATCAAGGTAAAAAGTGAAAAGTTACCTGATCCCCGTAACTACCTAGAGATGAAAGTTCAAAAGACAGTGCTATGGTCTGCAACATAGTAGAACTATGTTTCTCAGCTGTCACCATAAATGTGCGTAGACTAGTCTTATTAGACGGCTTCTGAGGTAAAGCATGGACACTCATTTTCCAGCCATACCTAAACTTTGGTAAAAGCAAACCTGAGACGAGAAATACACAATCCAAAGGTTTATATTCTCAGAAAAATAAAGAATACATAACATAAGCACACCAACTCAACCGCAATAAGTTTAGTTATTTCTTTATATTTTGTATCTAGTTAAAAACGATGAAGAGAGGACACAATAAAATTCTTTTTGTAAAACGATGAAGAGAGGAGATGTAAACCTCGCTTCCTCAACCTATGTGAAGATAAGATGAAGAATACCTAAAACATGAGATTCCCCCAGAGTGAGGCAAATAAACTTTCCACCTTCCTTTAGAACTCTCTGTACCTGATACACAAAACACCATACACATTCATAAGATTCTAATAACTTGCTGCAGATTGATGCATAGTTTTGCGAACACATGACAAGATAATTCTGAACAGTGTACTTGAATATGAGTCCAGACACCTCTGATAAATACTGAGTCCCTAGCTTGGGGCCAAGTTCTGGCTCCATCAAAGCATCTAATCCTCCCTTATCAAGAACCGCATCAAATGTCTCATCTACAAACTGAATGTCAAAAGTTAGAGAATAATTGCTAGAGGAAAAATCAATCATCAAAAAGAGGCTTAAATACCAACTATCTTGCGTATAAATACAATCAGCTAAAAATCTAATCCTACAAGCATGTAAGAAATCAAAACTAACAAATATCATCACATTTGACTTTAAAGACAGCCCCAAAGACCATAAAGAAGCCACCTAAAAACCCAAATACCATGACCCGAAAGATGGAGCATTGCATTGCCACATCCAGGCGTCTTATATTGACCAACATATCCTTACTCCTATAAGCAACTAAAGATAAACCAGCAGCATATTTACCTAAAATAGACAAAGGATAAGATTTAGTCCGTAAATCTAATGTAAATGCAAAAAGAAATATGCTAATATTTCAACTTACGTTTCTTCTTTTGTTGTATAAAGATCTACATATTACTCACAAAACCCTCCTCGTGTAATTGGACTATTTTCATCATTAGCTTGCAAATAACTATAAACTTGGAAGACACGTCAAAGTCAAATTCATCATACAATGTTCTTAGTCAATAAGTTCTATGTGGAAGATAGTAGAGGAATGTGCATACTCTTCAATCAGTTATGTGTTTGAAAATAACATGGGCTAAATGTCTGTACTGAAGTTATATGGCAGTGCATGTGTGTGTGTGTGTGTATATATATGTATATGGATATGTATTCTCCTTTGCATAGATACCAAGCATGGCATGGCATGTTGTAACAAGCCAATGTTTAATCATGCTAACATACTAATGTTTTTAACTTCATAAAAGAGCACATATTTAAAATATTATAGCACAAAATAGGGATAATCGCATTTTAGGCCCTAAAGTTTTCGTAAAATTGCCAAACAAGCCCCTAGGTTTCATTTATTGCAGATTAAGCCCCAACGTTAGTATTTTATTGCATTTTAAGGTTTTTTGGACGGAAACCGTT
>JAOWAN010000054.1:2500860-2517107 GCA_028566635.1 Lobelia cardinalis | reverse complement strand
TTTTTTGTGAGAGAGAGAGAGAGAGAGAGAGAGAGAGAGAGAGAGAGAGAGAGAGAGAGAGAGAGAGAGAGAGAGAGTTTTACTTGATTCCAGCAAAAGGGATGGTGGATGTGCACGTGTGTAGTGGTGAATTTGGATTGCTGCAGAAAAGGGTTTTACTTAGGATCCATCACGAATACGATATATGGTAATATTGAGTGATATGATACTGTTCACAATATGAATATAAGATGATATGAATGATATGAATTTATGATGTAAAAGACTAAATTGCCTCCATGATGTGAAAGATTTGAATGTGACGTGAGTAGAGAGGATGTGATGTAAAAGATTTGAATGTGAGGAGAGAATATGATGTGAAATGTTTGAATTGATTTATGAGAGTGTATAAGTGTAGGGATAATATACGGAAAGTGTTTAATATTGATATATGATATTGGATGATATTTGAGTGTGATAATATGTAAGATATAGTGATATTTAAATGTAATGATATATAAGACTCGTGATTTGATCCTTAATTAGCTGAAAAATGGACATATTTTTGTGTGTTTTCCTTCAACTGTATTGGATTACTGGGTGTGTGCTCTATTTGTGTGCATGTGTGTGGTTGTTTTGTAGTTATATTTGCGTGGTTGTAGGAGCCTGTGTGTTGGTTTTCATTTACCAAGAAGTAGGTTTTACCAATACGTATTGGCTTAAAATGTGCTTGTTCAGTTTTTCAATCAAAGAACATGGTTGCCTCGTGGTTATGGGCATCTTAATTTTACGGACGGAGGAAGCATCATGTATGCAAATAATCAACCATAGTAAAGTATTTGATAATTATTTTAAATTTTATCATCATTCTTTTATATACATATACATATCTGGAAATGGTGCTGAGTGCTACAGAGTATTTGTAATTAATGCTTTACTATTCCAATTTTAAGAATGTTCTGTGTTTGAAGTCTGGTTTGTGACTGTGTATTCTTGGATGTTTTCACCACTTGGACATGTTTTGGGTTTCCTTGGTTTCATGATCAAGTTTATCCTTAACAACATCGAAGTCAGCAAAACAGAGCTTAGTTATACATATTTAGACAGTGCTCTTGCTGCAGTGGAGGTCTTTGTGTACGTCTCTGACCGAATCGACTACTCTTACTCTATAATCTTCTAACTAATTCATTGTCAACGAATGGCACTGTATAAGATAAATAAAGTCAACTTGCTCTATTAACCTAGATGCTGCATGCAGATGAACTGAAGGATTAACTGCAAATTCTCTCTGGTTTGCGTTTCGCTTTAAGAGCTAAACTTAGCTGTTCATATAAATGAATTTATTTGTCTCTTAATTCTCCACATAACTTAGTAACTGATACTTTCATGTCCTGGTTTCATGGTTCACAAATTGTTTTTTTTTTTTTTCCTTCCGTCTTCTGCTTGTTCCTTGTATTACAAAATTGCTGTCGTTTTCCTTCTATGATGGATTTTTTTTATGCTGTTTTTATTAAGGTTGGTTACGTAGGGAGAATCTTTTGTACTAAATTTTCTGACTTTCATTTTAGGCATGTCTAAGACCACATTTATATGAAGCCATTAGCTTGCCAATACTCTTGATTTTTTTTCGTGCAATAGGATGTTTGCACATACTTGAACTCTTAGAACTAGAGACTAAAATTTCGGGTTGTTTTCGTATTGATATTCAACCTCAGATATCCTATGAACTTCTAGAATTTAATGTTTTTAAATCTTTGGTCACACTTTCACAAACACGCTGAACCGATGACCAGTACTGTTAGGCAATACAACACACATCATTTTTAATTGGTAACAGGGCTGACGTTCTTTGCCCAAAAAAAAAAAGGGGGGGAGACAATGACAGATCGACATATAAAAGAATTGAAGCCATCAAGTATGTATGTGTTTCAGTGTGATTTATATACTTCCCTACTCCAAATCATTGCACTTTTGTACTCCCTCCGTTCCACAATATATGATCTTTTAGACTTGTGCACGCATATTAAGAAATAATATGTATTGACAAACTTAACCTCATTAAATAGTCTCTCTTTATTGATGGTTGTAAAAGAGATAAATGAAATTAATGATCATAATATGAGGGCAATTTAGGAAAACAAAGGTAAAAAAAAATCTAAAAATCCTAGAAGGTCAACTACAGTGGAACAATTTTTAGTTTCTAAAACGGAGGGAGTAATACTCTTTGAGGGACTTGGGATGTGTGACGATAATGGAACGTACCAGCATAGGGACCAGAATCAGGGATGTGAAATGGCTTTGTCTACTATGTCAATTGTTACAAACATGATGACAAGCTTATGCAGAAATGACATAACTTTAGATACTATCTCTATAATATGAAACTTTAAGTAGAAAATTTTGTTTCACTGTTTCCTTCAAAAGCAATGATATAGAATCTTATTGACAGAGATATTTTATCCACTGATTGAAACTCTATATTGTTTACTTTATAATGCTAGTTGGAGTGGGAGGACTTACAAAGGCTAGCCACCCGGAAATGGGAGCGGGAACAAGGGCGCAGGGATGTGACAGAGGACATGTCAGAAGATCTGTCAGAAGGAGAGAAAGGCGACACTTTGGGGGAAACTTTAACTCTTGATAGCCCACGCAAAAAATTCCAACGCAATTTCTCTAATTTGGAAGTCTGGTCAGACGATAAGAAGGAGAAGAAACTTTACATTATCCTAATCAGGTATAGACCATATTAAGTTTCGTCTTTCTTGAAAGCTATCAAAATGCATTGCATGGTTTTTTTAATTTAATTTAGTGGTTGGTAGAGTTTTTTTCTTTCATTTTACTGAGAGCCAGTCTGAGAAGAGGGGCTTTCATTGAAGAAAGGTTGTCTTGAGTTACCTTTGGTGTGACAATTAGGAAAATCTACTCCGTCTTCATAGGTCTAGACTAGAAATATATCCAGGCCCTATGCTGATATAGCTGAAAACAACTTTGTAGTTTCTTCTTTCATATTAATCCTTCCATCCAAATATAAGTGGCAATTTTGAGCTTTTTGTATTGAGGGAGTTGACGTATTTGGAACATGTAACCCTTAGAGGTATCGTTATAGCATCGCAAGTGGACAATGAAAGACAATGAATGGCAAAGGTTAATTTAGTAACTCCTTCGAAAATCGACGCTCACTCCTGGACAAGGTTTTTTCAAAACTTGACACTCATTTTGGAATGAGGGAGTAATAAATAGCATTAAGTAGATTTTCAATAAATTGTTCTAATCAAATCACATGTTTTGACGAGTATTCTATTTTGATGTCAGTCCCTAGAATCTGGTGATGGTCAAGGATCGTATCGATGCAGGTCAGTTCTATGTCTTGGATTTGGCAGTGTAAAACACTTTAAGTTACATGGAAATCAATTTCTCTTTAAGTCCCAAACTCAAAGACTGGAATTGAGCTGCCAAACGCAGCCTCAAGTGTATTTCAAATCTCTACTTTAAGGAAGTGTTGATTATGGCCGTGTCTGTTCTTAGTGCTTTTGATTAGCTATTAACATCACTAAGATTTTCATGGGCTGCTTAGGTGAATCAAACTTCTGCTTTGTTCTAGAGGCCCTTCATATGTTTGCTAAGAAATTTTGTTGCTAGATCACTTAAAAGGTTGTTTAACAAATTAAGTCTTTAAATTATGCACATCACCAATTATATGCATAGATGGACTATTCATCAAGATAAGATTATTTCAACAAACATCCCTTTAGCCTCTACTGTAGGCAACTTCTTGGGTCATTAAATTGGTCAAATTCTTGTGACGAAGTTGTAAGTCTGACGTGCTTTTGGGCAGTTTGCATGGTTTGGTTCGTGGGGAAAATATGGAGCTTGGTCGTGATTCCGATACTGGTGGGCAGGTATACATATTTGGCATCTTCTTTCAAAATAAAATAAAAGTTTCTAAACTCATTCTTGTTGTTCATTTTCTCAAAAATATTGCAGATAAAGTATGTGGTAGAGCTTGCCCGAGCACTTGCTAGGATGCCAGGGGTTTATAGGGTAGATCTCTTCACCCGCCAAGTGTCATCTTCTGAAGTAGATTGGAGTTATGGTGAGCCCACTGAGATGCTTACTGCAGGTGCCGAAGATGCTGATAGTGCTGATGTGGGAGAGAGCAGCGGGGCTTATATCGTAAGGATACCCTTTGGTCCTCGTGACAAGTACCTTCGGAAGGAATTACTTTGGCCGCACATCCAAGAGTTTGTAGATGGGGCTCTAGCTCACATTCTTAACATGTCCAAGGTTTTGGGTGAGCAAATTGGAGGAGGGCTGCCAGTTTGGCCCTATGTGATTCACGGTCATTATGCAGATGCAGGGGACAGTGCGGCTCTTCTTTCAGGTGCTTTGAATGTTCCAATGGTTTTAACAGGACATTCACTTGGTAGAAACAAACTGGAACAACTTCTTAAGCAAGGTAGGCAATCAAAGGAGGATATCAATTCAACATACAAGATAATGAGGCGAATAGAAGCAGAAGAGCTTTCATTAGATGCTGCAGAACTTGTTATTACAAGCACCAAACAGGAGATAGAGGAACAGTGGGGCTTGTATGATGGGTTTGATGTGAAGCTCGAGAAAGTTTTGCGGGCCCGAGGTAGACGAGGGGTAAATTGCCATGGGCGATTCATGCCAAGGATGGTGGTAAGACTTCTGTCTTTGCATCTTCAAAGTCAACTGATGTTTTTATTTCACTTTACAAATGAAAGATGCTATATACAACAAAAACCAATAGTAAGCTCAACATGTATTAACGTGTTGTATATTTTATATCAATGTACATCACTTTAATGCATGCCGTTTATTTTTTCAACTGATTTTGACTGTGAATGTATCATGGCTGTTTATGATTTAGATAGTAGTGGTGGTAATTTGCCATTTGGGAAAGTAAAGCTTTTATTCTGAACTTACAAACTTTTAGTACAACAGAAAATCATTGTTTGGAGTCAATACCCCCCCCCCCCTCTTTAAGAACCAAGACCTTCTTATCCAAAAAAAGTGAGTAGAAAATAGAGAACTTTTCCTAAAAGAAAATACTCCATCCATCCCTAAACTGCTCAGTCCTTATATGGATATGCTAGCTACTAGTGTATGCCTTGCCTGAAGGCATGGTAAGAAAAAAAAATTAACTTAATAAATTAATATTTTAATTAATAAATTTTAAATGTCATAATTAAGTTTATAAAAATTAGATGCTATAAAAAAATTTGAATTGAAAAATGGGAGGAATGAGAATTGAAAAATGAGGAAATGGTGTTTAGAATCAATGGTTAAGATTGAAGGATTAATTTTTTTTGAAGGGTTTAGATTGAAGGTTCATTTCACTGTTTATAGTGCCAATTCATGAATAGTGAAATGAGCTTTGTTTTGTTTTAAAGATTTATTAGTATATAATTAATTGTGGATAAAAGAAGATATATATATATATATATATATATGACTCAGTTAGGGTGGCCTTCACAATAATCAAACATCTTCCTATTTGGGTAAAACTCCTAATGGAACTATTTACTATCTTTTGCCACTACTTGGCTTTCGAACCCCTCGTTTTGGAATTTGTTAAATGACCAAGTGAGATAATTATTTACTTCTATTTTAATAATTTATCCCAATAAAATGTTTTCACGAATATATCTACTTTTTCCTCCTTAGCATTGAATCTATACTTTTCAATTTATAGTATAAGTAAGCTCCGCTTATAAATAGTAAATTTTATAAATCAATTTCAGTCATCCATTAGAAATGATCTCACCCATCTATAATATATTCATCTATGTACAATCCCATAACAACACACAGTCTCATAATCATATTCTTCACACATTTTATCTTACCTACATACAACACACAAGCTCATAACACAACCCCGCAACGCTCTACACACCTTCTCTTTTATGCACACATTCTCTTACCCTCAGCACACAATCACAAACACTTTTTCACTAAAGTTAAGAATCTTTAATTATCGTTTTTATGTATTAGTAATATTTTTATATAATATTATATTATTTAAAATTATTTAATTATTATTTTTTAAAATTATTTCGCACTCTTCGCTCCCGAATAATTTTTTTTAATATTTTTTTATAAAAGTATATTATTTAAAAAAATTTAATCATTTATTTTTTTTGACTCCGTCCCTCGGACACTGAGTATTTTCGAGTACTAGTCTTTTGTAAGGATACGTCGAGGACAAATAACAATCCAGTAAAACTAGATAGTTCCTCCGCTGCGCTAAAGGAGTCCACATTTTGACAGCCAAATTTTTTGAGGATTAAATTGATTTTCCCTTAATAGCTTAATTGTAAGAACTGAAATAGTTCTCTTAATTATAATGATAATTCAAAAATGATGAATTTGGATGCTTTTAGGTTTGAAATGCCATCAATGAATATTACGGGGTGAACAATCAAGATTGCACACCTAATCTCTGACAGTGTCATCCCCGAATATTGAGAGATAGGGGTGTTTTGGTTTGGTTTTGAGACATTTCCATAACCAAAACCAAAACCAAAACAAAAAATTTCGATTTGAAGAAAAGACCATACCAACCAAATAATCGTAAAAACCATACCATTATCTTTTGGTTTAGTTCGGTTTCGGTCTTGGATTGAGTCACTTGTAGATTGTAAATAGATTATTTTTGGGTTTGGGTTAATTCTCTTCTAAATTTATGCCAAGGGAATTGGGTTTCAATGCAGCATTTCAGCAAGCATTCAATGCAAAATAATTACCATATAGAAATAGTAGTTGACTATTTATATTGTTGATGTGATATTTCATCTATACTATAACTATATATGTATACACTGAGGTGAGATCCTCTGTCCCATTCTCTATCTCACTCTCTGTCCCACTACTCACATTGTGGTGGGATCCTCTAATAATAGGGCCCACCACAATGTGAATAGTGGGACAGGGAGTGGGATAAAGAATGGGACAGAGGATCCCGATTCGTATACACTATATATGTGTTTCGGTTCAGTTGACTAACATATAAAATCGAAACCAAACCAAATCAAAGCAATTAAAAATTTTAAAAATTAAACCATAACCAACCAAGTTAGATAAAATAATAATAATAATAATAAAAAAAAAAACGTGATTTCGATGGGGATTGGTAGATTTGGTTGGTTGGTTTTTCCAACTTTTTGTTCAGCCTTATTGACAAGGCTTGTCCATATGGTATCTCGAGCCTCCACTTGTGTCAAGGTAGCATGCCCATGGGACGTGACACGATATGCATGTGGCTGTTTTACGCACTCTTTAGTGTAAAATATTATGATTTGGCCTGATCCATACCCATACCAACTCGTAGGCCGTAGCTCAGTGAAGGTAACAAAGACTTTCCTACAGAAGTCATGATTAAGTTGTCACATGTCATTACAACATTTGCCTTGAATCTCTGTAGTAGCATTTTAAGCATCTTGATTCACATACTGCAGGTGATTCCTCCTGGAATGGACTTCAGCAGTGTTGTGGTCCAAGAAGATTTGGAAGCTGATGGAGAAGTCACATCACTAAATAGTGCTGATGGGGCTTCTCCCAAGACAATGCCAGCAATTTGGTCAGAAGTGAGTACGATTTATTTGAATATTCTGTATTATTTATGAGCACTATGAGCATTTTAATTCAGCTAGCAGGAAAAATATGTTTGCAGGTCATGCGCTTTTTGACAAATCCCCACAAGCCAATGATTTTGGCATTGTCAAGACCAGACCCAAAAAAAAACCTAACAACTCTTTTGAAAGCTTTTGGAGAATGTCGCCCTTTAAGAGAGCTTGCCAATCTTGTAAGTAGGCTCGCATATGCACTAAAATCATTAAGTGCTTTGAACAAAAACTAAAATGCTTGCATGCAGACGCTTATTATGGGAAACAGGGATGACATAGACGAGATGTCTGGTGGGAATGCTAATGTCCTCACGACTGTACTGAAATTGGTAGACAAGTATGATCTCTATGGGCAAGTGGCCTTCCCTAAGCATCACAAGCAAAGTGATGTCCCAGAAATCTATCGCTTTGCCGCCAAAACGAAGGTTAGTTAATTTCCGCAGGAGTTCAGTTTCAAACTTTTTTATACCCTAATGATTCACGGCTTACCATGTAGTTGTAACTCCTATGACAGGGAGTCTTTATAAATCCTGCATTGGTTGAACCTTTTGGACTTACATTGATTGAGGTTAGTTAAACATGTTGCCCTTTCAAGGGTCACATCTTGATTTCTTCATTGGTTGTGGATTTTGAAAGAAAGTGCTCTGAAAATGACGTCCTCCTTACTATGGATTTCATTGTTGCAACGTAGGCAGCAGCTCATGGACTTCCTATGGTGGCAACTAAAAATGGTGGTCCTGTGGACATTCATAGGGTTCTCTCTCTCTCTCTCTCTCTCTCTCTCTCTCTCTCTCTCTCTCTCTCTCTCTCTCTGTGTGTGTGTGTGTGTGTGTGTGTGTGTGTGTGTCTGTGGTTGACACAAATGGTACTTGAAATTTCAGGCACTGAACAACGGTTTGCTCATAGATCCGCATGATCAGCAAGCAATAGCTGATGCACTGCTTAAGCTAGTATCCGAAAAGAACTTATGGCAAGAGTGTCAGAAAAATGGTTGGAAAAACATTCACCTTTTCTCCTGGCCTGAACACTGCCGTACGTACCTAACAAGGGTGGCAGCCTGCCGGATGAGGCACCCAATGTGGCAAACTGACACACCGACAGATGAATTGGCTGCAGAAGTGTCCCTAAATGATTCACTTAAGGATGTGCAAGATATGTCTCTAAGGCTCTCTATAGATGGTGATAAATCTTCAATAAATGAATCACTTGATAGTGGGGATCCGCAGATCCAAGACCAAGTGAAACGGGTCCTAAGCAAGATGAAGAAACCAGAAACAGGGGAGCAAGATGCCGAAGGGGCTGATAAGAAACTGGTGGATAATGGGCCATCCAAATATCCAATGTTAAGGCGGAGGCGTCGATTAATTGTTATAGCACTTGATTGTTATGATAGCAATGGAGCTCCGGAGAAGAAGATGATTAACATAGCGCAAGAAATATTTAGAGCTATTAAATTGGACTCACAAATTGCAAGATTCACGGGGTTTGCTATATCGACGGCCATGCCTATGTTGGAATTGGTGGAGTTCCTGAAGTCAGGGAACATTAAAGTAACTGAATTTGACGCATTGATTTGTAGTAGTGGGGGTGAAGTTTACTATCCAGGGATTTACACTGAAGAAATTGGAAAGCTTTGTCCTGATCCTGATTATGCATCGCATATTGAATACAGGTGGGGTTCAGATGGTTTAAAGAAAACCATTTCAAAGCTGATGAACACACCTGAAGGTGGAGTGGAAAGATCTGGCCATCATTCGAGTCCCATACAGGAAGATATGAAGTCAGGAAATTCTCATTGTCTTTCCTTCTTAATAAAGGATGTCACTAAGGTAAGTCAGTTGATGCCACAATCTCAAAGACATGAAGCACCTGTTTGGTAATTAACATACAATTCTTATCAACTGCTTTCCACTTTGGCAGGCAAAGAAAGTGGATGACATGAGGCAGAAACTCCGGATGAGGGGCCTTCGCTGCCATCTGATGTATTGTAGGAATTCAACCAGAATGCAAGTCATCCCTCTCCTTGCATCTCGAGCCCAGGCTCTTAGGTAAATAATTGTGAAAAACTATCCTGGGCCTTCACACAATGCTTTCTGAACACTGCGCTAAGTTTCCTTGTTCTTTATCTTGATGTGTTGGATAGGTATCTCTTTGTGCGTTGGAGATTGAATGTTGCAAATATGTATGTGATCCTTGGTGAGACAGGAGACACAGATTATGAAGAACTAATATCTGGGACTCACAAGACACTTATTATGAAAGGGGTGGTGGGCAAAGGCTCGGAGGAGTTGCTAAGATCCAATGGAAGCTACCTTAGGGAGGATATTGTCCCAGGGGAGAGTACACTCATTGCCTACTCTAGGGGAGAAGCAACTGCGGAAGAGATTGCAAATTCCTTGAGAAATATTTCCAACTCGAGGGCATGAATCTCTGGTATTTATGAACATTCTTTTTCTTCCTTATGAACATTGTAAGGGATGAAATAACATGTACCCCAAAAAAGCACCTTCCAACGTGGGATTTGCACAAAAAAAAAAAAATGTAGCTAAATAATGAGTCCCATTGTTGGCGAAGTGCTTCTGTTGTTAATTATTATCATACAAGACATTGTCTACATTCGGTCCTTTTATCATTGTAATTGAAATCTACAACATGAACTTTGCATACAGTTTTACCAAATTGAGAAACTGCAAGATATGAAGCAAGAAGACACCCCCCACCCAAGACATTCAAGTTTCGATGCAATTCGAGTATATTTCATTGCCATTTGGAATCGCCATCTCCTCGACTTCTTCATTGACTAGATCAAGAAGAGAAATGTTCAAATTGCTGTTATCCGTATAGCTGCGCCGTTTAAATGTCTTCTTATTTGAACATGTTGATGTGGACCTTCTCATATTCTCTACGAACCCGTTTGTTAAATTTTTTAATATCTCGACCCTACTGCATTGCTAGAGTGACGATCACCTTTCACCTTTAGGCCTGCATATAGATCTTCAAAGGATGAATCAGTTTAAATTCAAATTTGCGACTGATATAAATTTTGATCAACTAATTATTAGATTAGCCAACAACTCATTCAAGTTTGAATACGTTCGATTATGAATTTCGGATTAATGGATCGGGATGATCCATCTACAATTAATTTATATATAAATATTATATATGAGATTAACTAATATCCTCATTAGTTGCAGTAGTTTAGCATTATTTTCATATTAATTTTTTAAAAAATATTTATATTTTATATTTTTTAATATTTATTTGAAGGGATAAAAATGTCAAATCATCAATTTAAAAAATATTTACATTTAATGCACGTGAAAAAGTAGATATTCAATGATTGAAATATTGATAAAGGTAATGATTGAAATGATGAATAATTGTCTAGCACATTTTTGTATACGTCATCTTGAAATATTTACCCTCCAAATAAATATTTAGAAAATAAAAAGTGAGGACATTTTGAAAAATAAAATTGCGGCCGATGCTAACCTAATCTCGTTATATATATGTTAGGAAAAATCCATAATACTTAGTTAATTAAAGCTTATATCATAAATCTGATTTCTTTGATATTTGATATTTGAAGTCATATCATTTTCTTTCTATCTCTCTCCTACCTTTTCACTTTACATATTAAATATTAAAATTAAATATCGCACGATATCGTATTCCTGATCTGAAAATAAATAATTAACCATGACAGTTCATCATTCACTTATTAAGACAAGAGTCAATTGTTGATAATTCCATAATCAACATGTTAATCACTTAATGGGCATGATGAGCCCAAGCCTGCTGACTAGCCCAATTGGCCCATTAGGTTTGGTCCAACGGTCAAGCCCAGCAACATAAGGGAAAGGTCATCTCAGCGCTTGGGCCCAAGAAGTAAGTGGCGGTCTGGCGGTTTGCCCAACAAACCGCCAAGCTGATCGCCCTCATGTTATGCATTTTGTCCGCCTTGATACCTCCCCGTCAAACATGACCGCCACATTGACAGACGAAGGATACTCAAAGGCGGTCATACCAGACTTGCTCGTTTATCGAAGTCCATGATCCCCTCTACTTTGCTGAAGCTCCTTGGACAACCTCTAGAGACTCAGTATTCTGCCTCATCTAGTGGATATCCCACATCGTTAACAATCCCTCCTATACAGGGGGAAGTGATTCAATACTAATGGCTACTCTTGCCACCTCACTGTCTCACATCTATCCACGAGACTTCATCAACAGTCACCCATAAATACTTTTCATTCTCACCTAGCTCAAGGTAACGAATCTCCACACTACCGAATTGCTGCCACTTTGCACGCACGTACTCACTATAATTCATAAGCACTTGTGAGCAATCCTCTTTACATTCCTCGAGGAGCTAATTAGGATTCCGCAACTTTTTCCTACGGAAAACTTACTCTCACGCCGAAGCGTTCGAGCGAGGTTAATACCTTGCTCCTCACGTTAGGTGATTCTTTGTTTTACAGGTTATTTACCTCCCATATGCAGTATTACTGGGTTGGATCCCTTAATAGAGCCAAACTCCGTGCGACATGTGGATCGTGGAAAACCTAGGCACGATCAGTGGTTTCGTTGTCGGGACTTTTTATCTATCCAGTAAAGTATCCTACAATAACTAGACTATACACACACTCTTATCACACAAAATGGTTAGCCAGCATTCCAATGCATCCAGGCCAGCGGCCTCCCATCACTCCGATGACATTCCCAACGGGGATGGTCATGAAGGACAGGAGGATAGGAGGAGGGAAAGAAGGGGGACCATATCCACCATTCAATTCCCTGAGGGTTCATGAAGACAAAGACACAACGACGAACGATACGTGAACCACGAAGACAGTGATCTGAGGTAGCACCTGAGCCGCAGTCGCCATTCCTCCTACTCGTTGGAGCCATCCCGCCAACCAAGCGACCACCCTTCCGACGTGCAATGAGTCATCCATATCAGAATGCAAGGGGAGCAGATGCCCGCCTGGTCGCCATAAATAACGAGCTTTAGAGGAGAGGGGAGTCCTCAATTGATGGCACCACTGTTCCAGACTTGCAAGATCGTGGGGGCCAAAGGCGCAAAAGGCAAGAGAGGAGACGTAGGGATGATATAGAAGTTGATTCACAACCCTCCAAAAGCCTAAGTGACGACCTCAACTATGATACAAGACGAGGAGTTCACAGCAGCCTACAATCAAGGGATGGTGGCCGCCCCCTTCTACCACCGAAGAAAAGGCGACCAGTAGTAAGCGATGACGAAGGGAGCCATCATGAGCGAAGCACGGAAGACAATCCCCGTAGACGTACCAGGAGAGGAGCGACCTCCCAAGACGAGGAAATTGAGGACTTGCGCGCACAACTGGAGGCCACACACACTAGGATAAAACCAAGAGCTGGTAGAGGCGATCCTTTTACTCGACGGGTAAGAGAAAGCCTGCAAAACAAAAGGGTTAAATACCCTAAATTTGAGATGTATGACGGCCATGCCAACACCAACAGCCACATCCTCTGTTATGAGGCCTAGATGAGCATGGTCTCATATGACAGTGTTGTCCGCTGTACTAGATTCGTCATCTCCCTCACGAGCAAAGCCGATACGGCAGTCTGCCATCACACTCCTACCCTTAAAGTCAATGCTCAATCCACCAACATTAAAAATTTACATTTAATTATAAAAAACTTTATTGATTTTTAATTTCTTATTTAAAAAGCACACACTGGGATTCTCTCTCGACGTGTAAAGTGAAAGCATTATGGTTTGAAAAAATGGACAAGATTTACTTAACTGTACCTTATGAGTAGTTCGGCGATTGGCAGTGGCGGAGCTAAGAATATTTTGAGGTGGGGGCGAAATTCAACGGGGGTTCGGGGGCAGAGCCCTCGAAAAAAAATCTATCATTTAGACAACTTGATGTGTGGATCGGAGATAAAAACACATAAAAGGAATCCACATTTATTTTATAATGACTACGAAAAATTGGGAATAAAACAATATTGTTTTGTTTTGGAGATTCAATGTTTATGTTAAAATTTTCAAAAAAATAAAAATAATAGAACTGAACTGAATTTCGTCGGAGAAGAATAGATAAGGCGAAGAAAACGAACGGGGGCAAAAAACTCGAAAAACCTCCATAATTTCCGACGACCACTACTACTAATAAATAAATTTTCACCGCGGTGGGAACGGCCGACCCCGCTCGTCCTTGGTGATTGGAGACTCATACTCCCACCAAAAAAGTTTTTTTGATTTGAAAAATAAAAAATATTACAAGTAAAATCAACATAATATATTAAATATTATACAAATTAATTATAATAAAAGACACTTCTATGCACGTTACCAATTCTATTGTTGATGTGAGTATAATTTTAGGAATGGTATAATCCATCAAATATTTACCATTTCAGTGTAATTTTAAAATGGTGCAAATAAGTAAACCTTTAATTTTAAAATACTTGCAAGGTACCATGAAACAAAAAACATTTATTATTTTCTGTGATGGAGAGGGGATACTAAATAGCAAAACATAACAAAACAGAAGAAGTCCCAAAGTCTAATGTTCCTATTTTCTTCTTTGGAGTATTCTTGCTTTCTGCTATGTGTTCCCCCAAATTTTTGGTTACTCCTTGATGGGTTTTGCATATGTAAATAATTTCCATGTTGAATTATTATCATGTGCCCGAGGAACACTTGTTAGCAAAATCCCTCATTAATTTGGTGACGGAAGCTCTGCTCGTAAACACAATAATCAAACTCCCAAATCTACCAGTACTCAAAACACTCTTCATTGAAATACAGTCACTAAACACACAGAATGAATGTCAAAGTTTTTGATTTACACATCCACGCTGAAAACTGTTTTTCTTGTGAAAGCTGATGGCCTCCCGATGTGCCAATCAATGTGAGTCTTAATCATCTTCTCTTTCTGGTGGAAGCCCACATGGCAAAAGCATTTTCTGCAGCAAAGAACAGGAAAAGAAAAGAAAAAGGATATTAGTTTACATATATACTTTTGTTCAAGTTCTATTGTAAAAGTAAATTTAGGACTACAAGACTGCAAGATATCCAATTTACGAGCCTCTACTCGCAAGGGTTCTAAAGGAACCTGTAACTAGTAAATTTCTCTCACTGCCATCTCACCAAAAGCTCTCTAGCTTTTCCAGAATTGGTCGCACCACCGGGTAGATGGCTAGTTTCTCTCTTCGTAGCTTCTCTTACCTAGTTAATGGGTTGACTTTGCTACTTGTAGCGTAAGGTGTGGTGGTGCAAAAAAAAAAAGGCTTTGGATTTCATTCAATACAAATATACTACAGTGAGATGAGCTCAGATTTTGGTGGAGCTGGACAATCTCATCTGGTGTAGTGGTCAGTTTAATGGTGGTCATGATATCCGCTTTGCCATGGACAAAACCATACAAACTTAAGAAGTAAACCCCGGTTTCCCATTTATTTTGTTTTGATTCATTTGCTTTATATTCGAAATCAAGAAATATCAGTTTTGGCCAAGCAATTGCTCGAATGCCTAATCGAACAACCCCTCCTGGGTTAGTGGTTCAATGCAAATCAAGAAATATCAGTTTCGCTCGCATCATAAAGGTGGGATGCTTTAAACATTCTTTCACGGTGATACCTACAATCTTACGCGGATTCAAAATGGGTGCTCGGATGCACCAAGATTTGATCTTGAATTAGATGCAGGGTAAAACAGCTACAGCCCCAGCCATGCCATATGCCCGTATCCACAAGAGTCTTCGGTAAAACTTAAGGATCGAGGTGACATAGGCCATAACTAGAACCCAAGTGAAAATCCTGACGGTTCAAATTATTTTAAGAAAGTTTTCTATGACTTAATCATTGGTGAAGAGATAATATTAAAGGTTCCTAAGCTTATTGCTATGTTTTCTTTCCTATTTGTAAGCTAATGTGGCTTCTTCTGTTTATTATTATTCTATAGACATGACTATGCCTGCTTGGAGATTTTCTTATTTGCTTATTACACGATCAACTTTGCATATTTCCCCTATAGGGTGCATGGTGTTTAAGATTGGGGAGATGGTCTTTTTTTTTTAACCACACACGTTAATAGTCAAATAACAAATGGAGTCGATTTTGGGATGGGAGGTTCCTGGTGGCTGATTGAGTGAATAGCCATTGCATATTCTTCTTATGAGTCTTTTACTTCAGTCCAGCAACTAAAAAGGCCACATGGTTAGATATGAACAAAGCAGCTTGTCAAAGGAGAGTTGTAAGTATATGGTTCTGATATTTCTCATTAAGAATGAATGAAAAACTATTTATCTATGCCAGTCCCCACTGGAACAGCTATCAAGAATTATGTAACAAACACCTATAGCAAGTTTAGAAATGTATATCTCACACAATCAAGCAAGTAAATCACACCAATATATATATATATATATATATATATAGGGACCTATTCTATTGAGAACCATTTAAACCCTAAAAACCTAGGAACCCCTAACAACCATTAGATCTCAAAAATTAAACGCCTCAGATGACGCCCTCCCTTAAGTTTTTGTAATTACTTAGAAATCTAATACCCCCGTTCTCTCTCATAACTTGCCCTGTTTAGATTTCTTTCCCTCATTC
>JAOWAN010000054.1:2469155-2500760 GCA_028566635.1 Lobelia cardinalis | reverse complement strand
TATATGAACACACAATAACATGTCATTTAAATAAAATGCATGCACACACACACACACACACACACACACACACACACTCAACGAACACTCGACTCACGGGGCGCTACACTCAGCATCCCACTGATATATCCAAGATAAGGCCGCACCCTCCAAGCGGTGTTCTCTTGGAATGGGATTTATGGTCGGGGACTCATCCCCGCCTTCATTATCACTGCCCTGGCCAACATCCTGGCCGCTCTCTTCTTACTCCTCATGCTCATGACCGCTAGAAGAGGGCCCAACTCTTTGTTCAACAGCTTCACCAAAAAGCTCCTCCAAATCAGAATCATCGTCAACAAAATGCTTTTGCCGCATGTCTGCGGCCAAGTACAATGGCTGCTCAGCCACTGTCTCCTCGGAATCCTCAAAGCAGTCTACAATTCTGATCACTCCAGATTCTTGGCCGCCGGCCTTCTTCAAGGTTTTCTAAGAGTTGCCAGCTATCGCAGATGGATGCCCACGAGTTCCTGGCAATAGAAAGTGAGGAATGAGCGTCTGGATAAGCTCTGTCATGCCAGGGATTGACGTCATCGGTGCCCCCAAAGGCAGCCGTGATTAAAACGGTGAAAATGGGGGAAATCGGACGTCTTCTTCCCTGTATCCGGCGCTTGTCAGCAACGCTGTTATCTCTTCCTGGTTTAGAGTCTCCAAGAAAAGATCATCCACCAATTTATACACCCTCCATGGCTCTCGAGGATCAGAAGCAAAGAAGTTTTTGGTAATATCCATCTGTCTAGCTTTCACAACTGCCCTTGGGATCCAATGACAAAGGCCCAGAGAAAAGAAAACAAAACAACAGAAAAAGAAACAATACCTGCAACTGGAAGTGAAGACGAAGGAAGGTACGGAAAGATCGACGGAGAACAAGGGCTTAGGGAGACAGAGGAACAAAGAAAAACTCTCTCAGAAAACTTACTCTCTTTTTCTTCTTCTGAAAACGTAAAGAGGAGAAGGGGGGTTTGAGGGGGTATTAATACCTAAATAACAGGAGACCCCTAAGAGTAAATTTGGGGGAATTCCAAGAACAATGATTTGGGGGGAGATTTAAATTTTGAAACTGTCGTAACCACCGGTGGGAATCGAGGCGTCGTGCCTAGGGAGTCCGCTTCAGCATTAAATGCTCCAGCCCAATAGGCCTCCACACGCCGCAAGGGGAATTAAAGGCAAAAACCCTAATGATTACAGTGGGAACCGCCACATTAATGACACGTAGCCATCTAGAGCTCCACAAAAACGGCTAAGTAATAAGAAGGGGCGATCTTGTGAAAGCAGCGATCTAGTGGGGCCACGTATGACCGCCTCATTAGTTTTCTAGTTCATCCTTTCACTAGAAGATTGGGAGACAACTGATGGGCCTAAGCCCAAGTGCTAGGCCCAACTCCTGATCAAAGGCAAGGCCCAACGGGCAAGCCCACTTCAGAAAATATTTATCTCTTACCGGCCAACATAGGCGGCCATGACCCAACCCAACGAGCGGTCATGTGGTCGCACAAAGAACAATCTGAGTTAGTCGCCCTATGGGTTGTCTAGCTTATTGTTTATGTCGACCTACGTCAGTATGATTACATCAATCTGCCCTACGGGCGGCCTGGCATTCTTCCTTCCTTAAGGCGGCCAAGTTCAACCCGCTATGCCCGCCATCCAGCTTCCCAAGGGGCATGAAGGAAGGCGGTCAAGTCTAACTTGTTCCCAGGACATGTACCACTCATTATACGTGGCAAGCATCCCTTGGATATCTCCAACCAACCCGGACCAGGTCTTCCCTCAGTCAAAGTGAGAGGGAGACGTCATTAACAGCCCTCCTAATAAGGAGGAGAGGATTTGCACATAACGGCTACATGAGACACCTCACCAATAGCATAGCTATCCATCCGAACTACCCTCTTCATCAACTATAAATAGTCTCATTCTACCCCTTTATCAAGGTAATCACACTAAATATACTAAATTGATGTCCACAAGCACACACGCACTCACTGCAATTAAATTCATCTGTGAGCAATCCATGTTACGTTCTTCTCCCAGCTAACTTGGATTACACAGCCTTAATCTTACGGATAACTTACTCTCACGCCGGAGCGTACGAGCGAGGCCCACGCCTTGCTCATCACTTTAAGTGCTTTATTTCTTATCACAGGTTAACCGGAATTCATATTTGAAACCGCTATCCTGCCTACACGTATATCGTAAACATCCGGGCGCGATCAAGAACATATATAGTCGTCATTCAATTTGTTTCTTTAATAAGTGAACTGAAATTAGTTTTTACCTTCATTTTAATCTTTTACATCATTTTTTGTTAGTTAAAATATATATAGTACTCCCTCTAACCTACGGTTACCCACCCGGAATCCTGCCCCCCTTTTCGGCGCCTCAGGGTTACAATGTACCATCATGGCTATAATTATGATCATGTGTTTCTTTAAGTTATGCATGAGGCCTTCAAATGAGATCTATGGTAGAAAATTATCGAATTTAGTCTGAAAACTTGCATAGCATAGCAGCAGCCTGACTGATTTTGAAATGCCCCAAATGAAAACAACATATATAGGTAGGATTATCGTATACATAGTTGTTAGAAAACAGAAACAACTATGTATGTATGAACATTACAAGGAGCACTACCTGTTTCTTACAAATAGGGGTCACTAAACAACGAAAAAGAAAATATTAGAGATCAGAATTTTATCTTTAGTTTACAACCGGATAAAAACAAACATAAAAAAATAAAAGATAAGAGATAAGAAAGAATCTTTGAATGGTGCAAAACATAACTGCAAATCCCTCTACGATCAAAAGTTTTCACAGCTAATCTTGTATTGCATTAAACTTCATACAAGAAAAAGATCTAAAGATTGACAAAGGTAAAACTTTTTATCTACTGTATATACATATGTTTCATGCCTTGGGAAATAGGATACTGTACGATATATATAGTGTCGCCCATTTGATTTCCAACAACACATTGACCAGTCCAAGTGCTGCAGTAACATGTATACTGTGTATATGCTTTTCTTTTCCCAAAAATCCTGAGAAAAGCACCAAATTACTAGAGGACAGTAAATATTAGTCCCTACAAGATACAGAGGAGAACTATCTAGTAGGTGGTTGTTTTGGCAACACGACAGCCAACTGAAGCTGTCCAAGCTGACTCAACCGCACGGGGTTCTTGTATATACTGATCCGAGCTAACTGATTACCGGATAAAACAACACGTGCAATGCTAAATGATTCACCTTTCTCAACTGCAAATTGCAACTCCTTCAACGATATTTCAAACCAGTCCTTATTTGCTGATTTGGTGGCTTTAACTTCTATGTACTCCTTTTTTTCCTTGTCTTTGACGACAATGTCATAGGGCAGCCCGCTCTCCTTGCCTTTGTTGACCCACTTCACAAACTTCTTACCAACTTTTTCGGAAAAGTACTTGTAAGCCACCAACTCTCCTAGTCTGCCAGTTAACAATGCCTGTTGCCTGCTGACTGTGCCTATGGAAAGGTGATCCTTCTGGTTTAAATTAGATGACCCTGGATTAACATCAACTGGGCTGACAACATTAATATCATAAGTACCTACATCTGTTACAAGATCTGAACAATTTTCTAAGGCTTCAGAATCTCGTAAAAGTACTCCAGGCATAGTTGAGGCTGGATTTTCTTCTATACTCCAATCAGCATTAATGTCATTCAAACATCTCGTGTCAAGTTGGAAACAGTTTTCTTCAGTAATATCTCTCGTCTTCACTTGAGGGCTACAGAATGCTTGTGTATTAGATGCAAAACTAAACCCAGGAGCATTTTTCCAATTGACTGGCGGCCAATTTGAGTTGACTTCAGATTTCTTTTTTGACTTAGTAGCCTTTGGCTCGTCAACTAATGTGAAAGCAGAGCTTGTTGTCAGTTCCTCCTCATTCTCTGCTAACAATGGCAGGGATTGAAGGGACCACGTTGATTCTCCATCAGGGAGATTTTGGATTTTCTGGCTTTTCAGAATGAAAAATTCGATCTGTTCCTCACTAGAGCCTGATTCTGCCATAGTTGTGACCATGTGAAGAAAATTTGCCAAGTGTAACTCAGGAATTCCAGGGATTAGAAAGCGAGAAAGCTCCATGAATATCGAATGTGAATCTGATTCCCCGGTCGCATACAGTATGTTGCCCTGTGAGTATGCAAAAGGAATCAATCTTCGGCTCTAGTTAAAGGAAGAATCCAATTCTCAAAAGAAAACTTTTTGAATAATGTTACTAATAACTCACAATGCTTCACAAGAATGTTCGAATTACACAAGGCAGCAACCAACAATGACATAATATGACAGTGGATTCGACTATAAGTAATACGCTACTATATCATATAGCTTACAACCATATGAAATACAAAAAGAGAGCATACCTGTAGAAGACAACTACACTCGAATCGCTTATTGGATGCAATGTCGGATCTCTTTATAATATTTCTATAGAATAACTTCTCAACCACAACAACTCGCAGACGACTAAGGATCTCAAATCCAGACAGCTTAAGGAGAGAATATTCATTCGGATGTGCACTATATATGTAGCGCTGAGCAAATTGAAGAGCCCAGCTCACTAAGGAAGTTTTAAAACTACTGTCTGCTGGGCCATAATATATCGCTTCTCGACTTACAACCTGCAAAAGAACATTTAATAATGGAAGATAGAAGCTGGCTTATGGTTATATAAAAACACACAGGGAGTAGGTAATTATTCCTCAAACACACAGATACACACACAAGTAGTAGGTAATTATTCCTCAGCTTAAGATACTGCTCTTAAAGTCGAAGTCTAGAACTGCACCACTGCCTGCTAATGCAAATGCTGCTGAACCTTGCACATCCAACATGTACTAACATCAAATTTGACAGTTATTCATACTTGCAAGAATGGATGTCTGAAAAAGATTATTTTACTAATAATTACATAATCTGATATAGCAGAGAATTATCTCGTGAATAATAATAATATCAATAACAGTAATAATAATTATTATTATTATTATTATAATAATAATAAAAATAAGAATAATAATAATAATAACAATAATAATAATAAAAGACCTAATAACAGAGTATGAACGTTACCCCCTCCATCCCAAAATGTGTATATTCTTGTTTGATAATGAACAAAGATTGACAAGGAAGGAGTGTATTGTAGAAGGGGCTAGAATTTCTATTTGATCACATCTATAGGCACTTTCTCCTAGTCTGAAGGTGCTTGGAAAACCACCCCTGGAAATTTTTACAGTAATTTGTTTCCTGAAATTCCTAAAAAGATTTACTTTGAGAGACCCCATTCTAAGTATGAGAGAGATTGCTTATATCCAGACTCTTTTCGCACCAATTCACTTGAGCATACTCGTAAACACTAAGGCCTCAAGCTGAATGAAAAAAGTTGATCATAAGCAACATCCCTCACTTCTGCTCAAAAAATCTTACTTCCATATAGGAATATTCAACTTGATGAGTCCTGTAAATTAAGTGACTAAATTTTATGTTTCTAAATTACCCTTGATAGTCAAAAAGTTGAAAATTAGAAGTGCTTCTATAAGTTGGGTATTACTGGAATTCAACTTTGATGCCTAAAACGACGTACTTTAAATGAGATTGAGAAAAAGGATGGAGTACTAGATTAGCTGGCTAACAGAATTTGTTCAAGGATGATTAAGCTCAACACATTCTCACATGCATGCATCTGGACATAAGCAGTATGAAAGCTTCGAGATATGCATGCACAAACTGAGCTCCCCCCCCCCCCACAAAAAAAAATAATAATAATAAAAGTCCTGCGCAGATACACACTATACCTCTGAAAGTGCAGGGATTCCTAGCATGCGAAATACGGTAGAAACCCTCCCCTGAAGCATCTCTTCCTCTTCGCGTTTTAGCTCACCTAAATAAAGAAACAGTATGTTGTTCAAATTCTTAAATTCTTTTCTTAGCTCATCATCATCGCACCAGCATACGAGGCCAAAGGATGGATGTAATGAAACCCATTTGTCTTGTACAGTGGGAAGCACCATAAATTCCTTTTCTTCGAGGCTGGTTTTCAAGTACTCAACATCTTCAGGACTCAATAATCCAGATTTCAATCCATCAGCCCAATTTAGAAAAACTTGGAAAACCTAACACGTTGAACAAAATTTCAATGGAAGTAATGATATGTCCATGTATAACTGTGTAGAATGTAAATACGTATGTACATTTGTAAACAATTTATGTTCAGACGTATGCATATCGCAATAGTTGGGGTGAGGGCGACTCACAGTTTTAGCAGCCTGTGATGGCAAAACACCAGCCGATAGTTGAAGCAAAATCTGAAGATAATCACGGGGTGCAGGGCTCTCAGTTACCCCACACTCATCCACAAAGAAGTTTCGTAGGCCTGGATAAACATTGGATAACATTTTGCTGAAGGGGCGATGAGTCATATTTCGATCATACTGAGGATGGAGGGACTTCAATTGATCCAGTGAACCAGTAAAATCATTCCAATAAACTTCTTGAGCAGACAAGAATAAGCCAGGTACAACTTCATGTGTAGAATGATAAAAATATGGAACAAATATGAACGCTCCAGAACCCAAAATTTCCACAATTTTCTGATCAGAAGAACTCACTTCATTCCTAATATATGAGTAGAACTTGGACATTTGGGATATGCTGGTAACAGAAGACATAAAAAGATTTGAATGAGAATGCAATTTAAATTATGACTATTATCCAAAAATATCCCCACATTGACCACTCACACGAGTATTATAAAAATTACATAGTACCCCCTCCATCCAAACACTGATGTCCACAGTCCATACTGACAGCGCACAACGTTTCGGGGGAATCAATTAAATGAGATTGATTACTTACCTTTTGTTTCTACCCCCTTATTACCCCCTGTTCTACAAATTCTTCACAGAGCATCCGTGTGAAGAGTGAGTAGTATTTCCTGAACCATAAATCGGAGAACATATTTGTACCATACTTAAAGTTTGATGTGAGATCTATTTACGAATGGAGGGGGATAAAAATAGCTGAAAAATTTGCAATCCTATATGACAATACAAATACATCGTCAAGGGAACGCACCATCTTGGGAAAGAGAAACGGTTACAGAAAGACGTTGATATTGGTGTAAACGGGAACAAAAGGGGCATTTGAAAATGAACTATAGTATGCACGATTGATAATGATAATTACTTCACTTGATAATAAATATGAATATAGAATACAGCTAGTTTAAAGTGGACATAATTTTGATAAGTTGAAAGTGTTAGAAATCTGGATTAAATTATTTAGGGGAAGCTTTTAAATTCAGGTTCTGTTTCCTTTTTTTTTTTCGGTGGCTATGGTCAATCCCCCTAACTAGGTTAGTATCCTTTTTTTTTTCTTTTTTTTTTTCATATTTTCCACTTATGGTAAAACCCACTAATTAGGTTAGGCTGCTATTCTCGTGGGATTTGATTTTATATCTCCTCCTATATATGTACTGAACATATACAAATAAAAGATAAAGAAAAACTCCTCCAAAACCACATGGTATAAGCGCTTGGTTGAGGCGTCTGAGCCATGGTATATTCTAGGAAAGAGAATTTTTGGTCAGAAACAAGTTTTGAGGTTTCTATTCCTCAACATTCTTCCCATATCAGTAAGTATAGTGATAATTCTTCCCTTGTAAGCCAAATTACAAACTTGATGGCAAGAATTTCTCCCAGGGGTCCCAATTGGTTCTCATGGTCATCCGAGGCCGAAATAAATTGGGAAAAATTACCAGTGATATTCAACCCCCCGATCCAGCTGATTCAGGATATGCTGCGTGGGAATCAAACAACTCCATTGTAATGGCTTGGCTTATCAATTCCAAGACCAAGACTAGCCTGGAAGTATCATTCAAAACCGACAAGGTCATATGGGATGTTGTCAAAGAAAACTACTAAAATCTGGAGAATGTCTCTCAAGTGTTCAAGATCAAGATGAAGCTCAAGGATATCCGTCAAGACTCTTCAAAGGTGACAAGTTGTTATAATTAAGATGTGGCAGGAACTCGATATGTTCTAAGAAGCTGACCGGGGAGAAATCGAAAATCATGTAAAATTTCAGGGCTCACCTTGAGAAAGAAAGACTTGATTTTTTGCAGGTTGTGGAAGGCTTTTTTGGGCATGAGACCATTACCTGCGCCATTGGAGAAGCATTTCCCGAGGTTAGATGGGAGGAGAATCGACGGCGTGCAATCTTGAGAGACCCCAAAGAATCAAAACTAGTGACGAGCAATGGAGAACGCCCCATTAAGACTTCTGTTCCTTCACCAAACGGCAAAATCATAGATATTCGGGAGGAGGGGTTGGGCGGGGGGGACTAGGCAGAATAGATCCGTGAACGTCCTTGACGCAATCACTGCTTTGTCATTTCCAAGCCAATTGCTTTCAACTTTATGGCTATCCTCTGGGATGGGAGAATAGGAGTCAAAAGGAAGGCAAGGCTCTGAACACTGCATCAATTTCAGTTATCTCTTCATCAATTTCTCAACAATAACCCCCTACAACTACCCCAACCAGCATCTTAGCCGCTAAGGTACTGCTCTTAAGTTTTAGTGTTACATGTGAATCAAATACTTCTCCCTGGATTCCTGACTCTAGGACCTCAGACCATATGACAGGTAACTTGTCCCTGTTTCACTCATAAAATATAGTCCATGCCATAACCACTCCCAAGCAAATAGCCGATGGATCTTTTCCCATGTTGTCGACCATCTTTCCCTAACTTATGTACTTCATGTCCCTAAGTTACCTTGTAATTTACTGTCTAATAGTAAATTGACTCATGATAACAATTGTCTTGCTAAATTCTCCTTTACTGGTTGTCTTATACAGGAACATGTGTCGGGAAAGACAATTGGCAATGCTAAAGTGGCGGAAGGACTATATCTAGGAGAATCATGCCAGCGAGAATAAATAAGCAAATCAGAGTACTGCTCTTTCTGTTTCAAATAATGATGCACTCATGATGTGGCATCGTAGACTAGGACATCCAAATTCCTTGTATCTCGTTTATTCCCAGATCTGTTTCATAAAAAAGAAAAGTCGATTCCTTTACTTGTGAAATATGTCAACTCTCCATGCATAGTCGCGAACCATATCCTCCTAAACAATATGTAGAATCTTGACCATTCTCATTAATACACAGTAATATTTGGGGGGGCTTGTCGTGTGAAAATTATATCGGTTTCCTTATGGTTCATTACGATTATTGATGATCACTCTAGAGTGTGTTGGGTATATCTCCAAAAAGACGAATCAGAAGCACCAACAACCTGCCAGAATTTTCGCTCAATGATCCAAAACTCCAAACCATACACTCTTTGATAACTGATAATGGACGAGAGTACTTCAACTCTTCCTTAGACACATACATAGCAAATCAGGGTATAATTCACCAAAGTTCATGTAAAGATAGGCATGGAGATTGCAAGGAGCCATACTGAGATTTCTATTTCTAAGAAGAAGTATATCCTAGATTTACCAGAAGAAACAGGTATGTTGGGATGCTATCTATGGAGCTTAATCAGAAGCTAGGAACTGAAAATGACCGCCTTAGAAGTCGGTAAACTGATCTATCTCAGACACATGGCCAGGCATTGTTTTTGTTGTTAGTGTCATAAGTTTATGCATACTCCAAAGGAAAGACATTTAAAAGTGGTATACAGAGTCTTGAGGTAATTAAAGGGGACCCCAGGGACTGCACTTCAGGAAATGGGGCAACAAGTTCATTAAAGTATTCAAAGACGTGCATTGGGCAGGTTCCGTGAATGATAGGCGTTCAAATAACTATATGTTGCAGCTCAAAGTAGTGTGGAGGCAAAATTTCTTGCAGTTGCACATGGTTCATGCTAGGGGATCTGGCTGCAATGTCTAATGGAAGAACTATGAGGACCTATTGAGACACCAAGGAAGCTGTAGGGTGATAATACGGCAGTAATAAGTACAGCACATAATCCAGTTCATCATGACCATACGAGCAAGTGGAGGTTGGCCGTAACTTAATCAATAACTGATAACCAAAAGTGTTTGCATGACTTATTTGCCACAAAAAAGCAAGTAGCTGACATTCTGATCAAAAGTCTATCAAAGCCTATTTTTGAAGGTCTGAATGGCAAGCTGGGCATGATCCACATATATGCACCAGCTTGAGGGAGAGTGTTAGAAATCTGAATTTAATATTTGGGGGAAGTAAGTAAGGTTATTTGTTTCCTTTAATTCATTTTGCAGTTATGTGAATTTCCACTACTTAGGTTAGGCTGCTGTTCTCGCAGGATTTGATTTTGTATCTCCTCCTATATATGTACCGAGCATATTCAAAAAGATAAAGAAAAACTTCCTCCCAAAACCACAGCCAGTGTCAATAGTAATAATTTGCATAAGCACTCCATTATACTGCCAAAACAGCTTAACCACATGACCGGGCTAGAATATTCTAAAATATTACTCGATCCAGCGAATACCACAATTATTTATAAATACTGATCACAATCAAACTTTGATCTTCTCCTTTTCTTAATCCATTATTAGCTCCCCTTCACTGATTCAGTTTTTTTTTTAATCCTATGGAACGACGGAAAGATTTCGTGTTAAATCCTTAGTTTTCAGAAAGATGAAAACCAGCAGGTTTCAATTGGATTTAAGTTTGACCCAATAAAGAGCATACTCAGGCTAGAATATTCAAAAATAGCACTCCCTCCAGTGAATACCACAATTATTTTTTTTTAACTATTTTTTTTTATCTTATCCTTTTCTTAATCCATTTTTAGATCCCTTTCAGTTCCACAAATCTATCTGATTCATGTTTCTTTAAATCCTATAGAATGGAAAGATTTCATGTTAAATCCTAGTTTTGGGAACCTAAAGCTTAAACATCAGACCTTATTTTGTTAAATACTAGCTTTGGAAACCTAAACCTTAAACATCAGATCCTATTTTGCTCCAATCAATTGCTCTTGTTAGAGGCAATTGATGTGCATCCCAAAAAGCAGAAACGAAGAGAAAGAGAAAGTGGCAATGGGCAAATAAAAAAGGCCCAATCTGGAAGAAGAAAGGAGAGGGGAAATGCAAAATTAAAACTAAAATAATGATAAGGATGGAGAGCAGATGATGAGACTTAATTTAGGGGGTTTGCTCAGTCTTGTTACAAGTTATCGCCAACTTCAGTAGCCATTACAGCTATTTGCACATTGAATCATTTCCAAGGATTTAATTTCACATTTTAATGAATTCAAGTGGTGACTTGGAATAAAGTTAACATCTGCACTCTCACTTTATCATGCTTTTACAAAAATGTTATGCTACCCTTGGATACATATCTTGGCTTTGATATTTCATATATTCCACCATGTTAAGCAGCATAGAAAACAAAATGTCCATCCCTAAAGTTACAATATCATCTCTCCATCAATAATCATACGGTTTCCCCTAGTTCAATTCATGGGTCCGTGTATGGGTGCAAGGGGTATGGCCTTATTTTAGGTGATCCTCATGATGTACATTTCATCTTTCTCTCTCATTGCAAAAATTAACAAAAGACGTGAAAATACTGACAGATTCGGCATGTATCTACAGTACAGGCTATTCAATTGGATCCAACACTTCATTTGCAAACATACTAGAAAGAAAAATAAAGCAAAGAGAGATGAGAAAAGCCAAGCTGAAAACAGAAAGTAGAATAAAAATAAAATAGCTAAAGCCAAGGTGTAGAACTAGCTCTAATGACAAAGGATGACAAATGAGCAGATAGCGATAAGAGGGAAGACAAAGACAGAGGTGACAAAGATGAGAAAAAATAAGCCAGGAATTGAAAGAAAAATGAAGGGGTAAACAAGGGAATGAGAGTGGAGGAATGAAGGTTGTATAGATCTTTCTTACAGCATTATCTTGTGCTTTTGCCACATGAAACTCAATTTAAAATATTTAAAGTGTGAGAAATCCAGGTTCAATAAATTAGTTGAATTATTTGATGACAAGGACTTGCACTATCAGAACCCAGACAACATAGGTAGTTAGGCACGTGGAGCACTAACCTCTTCGAAGGGTAACTCAATCATTCTAAGAGAGGATCAAGCAAGACAACCTACCTGGCCTTGCATTGCTGATGGTGCATCAGTGAACTGAAAATTAGTCGTATAAGATCCTGCTCTATTTTAAACCAGATCATATCCTAAAGCCACCAAGCTTAGGAATATAACTTCAAAAATCTACAAGACCTCTCTTTGTATTCAGCTCTACCCAAGGGGATATCCATAAGACCTAGGTTATGCTTCTTACTCATCTCAACCCCAGCTTATATGGTCGTTACCTAATTCAAACATTTTGGTTGACATGGGTGGCAACACTTTCCCGACAGCACACTTAATGGTCTACTTATTCTGTTTTCAACAATATTAATTAATTCTCTCTTTTTCTCCCCTCCAGTATCTAGTTCTACTATCTCATGCATGCGCTCACAATGCTCTAAATTTTCTAATTTCAGCACGATATACCTGTAATTCATGGCATTGTCTCGCAGCCACACTCCTCCCTGATAAACACCCTTTTCGCATTACAAGATTGATGAGGCTCCATCACCCATAGTCGGTACCAAGTTTAAGTGCCGTGCAAGAAAATGTTGCTACTAAACGAAGGATGAAGTAACTCATATTAGCTAGATATATATTGCTAGGCCACTCTTTAACAGGTTTCTAGATGATTTGGTAACTTAACATGGTATTAAAGCTATGCTTTGTCAAGGTCTTGGATTATGCAAGTCGTTCCTCTTCCATTTAGCTCTTGCAGTATTGTTAGTTCCCCATGTTTGGCTTGTGATGCTCCTGGTGAGACACTTCGTTTATTTCTACTCGAGTGAGCAGCTTCACCTAAGGAGAAATGTCCTAGCTAGATATATAGCTTAAGCTTTCAAATGAGCTGGTAACTTGAACATTAAAGATCTTGTAAAGTAATACATTTACCCCACATCACCGCGGAATGATATACAACCAGCAGAGAAGCCCAGAACATGTAATCAACACCAAGTATATGCAACAAAATAAGCATACAAAACTGCATGAGTTAACTTCCGAGGCAAGAAGATAGAAACAATGACCAAGTCTCATGTACAATATGAAACAAAACAGGGGAAGGAGGGGCAAAAATGACTATACCAAAGAATATCAAACAAAAACCAGACAAACAGGAAAGAGGAAGGGGGAATCAAAAGTAATCGTGAAAAGAGAAGTAATACCTAGCCCTGAAAGGGGTTTCAGATCCTCTCCAAGCTTTAAGAACTGCTAAAGCGTCATCAAAAGTAACTGTACTTTTAAAGCCAATATCATTCAATATTTTTTTGCTTTGAATCTGTTTCAATTGGAAAATATTAGGAGGAAAAAATAATAAGAAGTAGAATGACCACCCACCTCCCCACCCCGCCCCACCCCACCCCACCAGAAAAGCTACAAATAATATAGAGAAAAGGTATCACTTTCATCGAGTTGCATTCTAACCCTGATGAGTTACAAAACCAGTGGCACTGTGAAGAACTAAAATTTAATGAGGGACATTTCTCTCACGGTTCAAAATAAGAAAACACAATTGACCTAGAGCTTTATTTCAATTATCCAAATATTAATAATTCGTAAATAGCAGAAGGGTGAGTAACAAATTTAGTGACAAGACACTTTCACAATTTAGGCCATAGAACCTAAATGGCAACCAAACTACCGCCCCTCTTTTTTTTTTGGGGGCGGTGGGTAGGGGTGAAGGAGGGGGGTGGGGGGTAAAAATCTCATATACTACTTAATGTGTGATACATCTGCCCTTGGGTGTAAATGGGTAAGTGCCATTGTGTCTTCGTTCTTTGTTTTCTTTGTTTCTTCCAGAAATAATCCTCTTCATGATGGGAGAAAGAAGTCGAGGCATTTGAGTATTCTAGATCTAGATACGTCCTGGACAACACAACTGAGGACACAATTGAGTATTGCAGATCTAGCAAGCTCTGAGACCACTCAAGTGATAATTGCCAACCAATTCTCATCTATATAATATATCCTTTAAGGTTGAATATTCCTTCTTCCCACAAATTTTACTAGCTGTAATTGGAAAAAAAGAAAAGCTTTTTGCGCAAGGGTAACACTCATTCTTGGCCGGATAGTAGGAGGTACTGGCAACAGTATTGGCGTTCGTTAACTATAACGGATATGACCTATTTTTCTAGTATGTAAGATTTTCAAGGGAACCCAAGAATACATATGGTAAAAGAAGCATAAAAGATCATCAAACTAACCTTAGGAACGGTGTATGGCGCAGTATCACCAAGAATCGAGCGAACTGCATCACAATCATGAAACAGATCTTTGGGATAGTGAAGCTCATTATCCATACTTGACGCTAACCACCGAACATCATGAAAGAAACTTATAAGTGAAGACTTAAAGGGTTTGCTCTCTCCATTTATATTGGAATAACCAGTAACCTTATCACTGAAATAATCATCCCATTGGGTATCAAGAACCTCCAAGAGGTACTTGCACCTTTTTGGGTCACTGCTCGACGACACTTGTGATACCAAATGAAACAACTCCTCAGAGACCCAATCTTTCACAATAAACCCTGGAGAAGTTCTTTCGTTGTCCCACATCATATTCTTGAGGACACCGTGAGATACATCTGCAGTACACTTCTCAACTTCAACTACTGACAAGAAATCGGTAACACCCAATTCCTGCAAGAAATTTCTCCACTTCAACATTCCACCAGATAAGAATTTCATGATCGGATGTTCCAAATAGGTAAAATCGACCTCATACCATGTCACGTCAAGGTCCCTAATTAATGTATTTACATCAATAGGATTCCCAAAGTCTTTACTGAAATGGATTGGGACCTCATTAAGTCGCTTGTAGCCATGATTTGTTAATATTAAAGCTTTGTTGCGTATTTCTGACATTATGCACGCCCGCTCTGCATGACATCTAGGGCAAGTGAATTGGAGGTGGAACATTACAAAAGAGAGGTACTCTGTCATTAGATCGCTACTCCCAGCAGTATTTTTTTCATCAGAAATAGCTGGCAATATGTGCACCTTAAGAACTTCATGCGCAGATAACTGCTGAACGCCAAGTTTGTAAAGCATCTGAGTCAAATTCTCTATAACAGAATCATTAAAAAGCGCAGGGCTAACAATTCGAAGTTTGGCATGCAGCTTATCAAAAGCTTCAAGACCATGCTCAGAATCAAAACCTTTCAGAGCATCTGTATGCAACCATATTGTGCCTTCATCAATGGATCCATATGTACCATCCAAAAGAGGAATAAATTGTAATTTTCTAAGACTATTGATAATATCGGATTGCTTCCCAAAAGCTAGAGCACTTTTCCCAGCAGAACCAAATGACATCACATGCAATGCATTCAACCAAGAAGACAGCCAACCAAGGCCCATTGATTTGAGCCCATTTTCTGTTAGACATAACGAATACATGATTTGAACTAGGACTTTGGGTCCATACTCCTCAATACCCAGTTCTCTTGACAAGGAATCTGTTAGAACTATATCTTTATTCAATAATCCAAGGCCAAGGTGCTCCCTTAACAAGCTATCAGGCAACAGAGAGTACGCATCTTCCGTCCAATTTCGTAGAACTTTGCATGGAGGAACCCAATCATTGTTATTCCCTTCCAGGAGCAGGCAATTTGACATGCGTAATTTAGATATAATCATCTGGGGTAGAATCGAAAAAAAACCATGCACTTCTCCTCTTAGAGGAACAAAACTCATAAAAGCTGAAACACCCACTCCAGGATTCTGCCTAAAACAAGGAAGACCACAGAAAGATCTCTCTGCACCAACAAACAAGTTTGGGAACTCCGATAGTAACCACTGATTCCATGGACTATCTCCATCAACTTCTTCTCTTGAAGAAGGAAGAATAAAATCACCTTGGAGGATAAACTTTAGGCCATATGTACGCAGAGGGAGAAACGCAAAAACCGGCTGTTGGTCCAGCTTTGGGATATAGTCCCCTCGAGAAGACTCCTCCAATGTAAATGCTACTGAAATTTCTGTTGTTTGAACATCATGACGAATAACATCGGCCTGAAGTTTGCGAGATTTAACAAACCATGTTATTTTCTCCTTTCCTACAGTAACGTTTACAATACCATCTCCAACAACTTCTTTCCTCATGACAACGAACGAATCATTTAGAAGGTTTCTGAACTTGATACACTCAAGGCGATGAAGAAAAAGTAATAATGATGGGTGAAGATCTGAAAACATAGAAATTATATTGTCCATCGCAAAAGCTTCAGTTCGCTTGGATTTAAAAGGGAGCACAATGCATGTATTCCAACTATTTTTATCCATTGGATCAGTATCCACAGACACCAGTTTCTTAAACAAATCAATATCACAAGGAGGCACAATCGTCGGCAACACAAAACCAATCTGACCCTCTGTTACATCAAACTTGATATGGAACCCATTAGAATGAATTTCTGGTGCATCAGTGACCTAAAGAAAGAGAACCAAAAAAATAGAAAGCTGACTATCAATATGAAAAGGATTATTGTTATAAAGTATGAATCCCTATAAATCCATCCAGTCAGACAAGTGACCTACGAAGTATATCTGGTATGTAAGCAATTAGGATAAAGCAAGCATCACCGAGGAATCAGAATATATGAAAACCCACAAAAAAATATCAGCTCGGTCGTTAAACATTGACCTGGGCCTTTTTTTTTTAGAGTCTTGACAGTATCAGGGTTGGCCAAAGCAGAGTTGTAATTATGACTTATGAGGTAGCAGTAGCACCCATCAAGCTGAGGCAAAACTACTGTAGGACAAACTTAGGCACAGTAATACTTTACGGATCAACTTTTGAGGAAAGAAAAATGACCGCATCCCAATATGAGGTAAAACAAGAAATAATAAATTCCAGATGAATGAGCAAGACTGTGTTTGGCTTCGTGAAAGGGCATAGTATTTCTTTTAGAGGTAAGGCTCTTTCTTCTATGTAGAGAGAGTTGTCCCCTCACTATTGTTCTGGAATAGCTTGTCTATGTATTTCGTTAGAGGTATGGTTTCAAGTGAGCACTTGATTGTCCCCCTCCTTGTAATTGCTTTTGGTATCAATAAAATCTCCAGGTAACGCCCTGGTCTTTTTTGGAAATAAAAAAGCGCAAGACTATCCCAATTAGTAAAATGAGAGAAAATCTTTTGAGATTATTTCAGTACATATAAAGACCAACAGCAGTTACAATGTGTTAAACTAAAATTTGAACAGCGGTGACAGAAAAAGAGGACAACCGAATATGAAGACTACCCTGTTTGAAAAGGATACGACGGTGGTCTCTGTCAAGTGGCCTTGCACTGGACTTAAGTTCACCAAACAATTGGGGAAAGGGTTCATATAGCCGACCCAATGATCAGGGTAAGGGATTAGTTGAGTTTATTTGAGCTGGTAAAGCTCTATTTTGTCCACTGCGTACCTACAATGCTATGGAGCCTCTATCACGAAATATGAACACAGTCACACACTACCAATTGCAGCACCGCACATCGTAGACATGTGTCGCAGATTTTATGAGGATTCAAAGGAGTTATCCAGAACTTCGGTAACTCCAAAATGGATATGTAAGGTAAAATTGTGCAAGTTTTAGCTACGTCTGAAAGGGAAACCAGGAAAAATAAAATGAAAAGAAGGAATGCCTCTGTTACATACCCGAAATACTGATTTGAAGCCAATTCCTTTTTTCCCAATATACCCAGCACTCAATTCCTTCTTCGTTGAATTTCCAACATCACAAAGTGCTCTAATATTATCAGCGGAAAAGCCTTGCTCATTATTTAGAACAATAATTCCCTTCTTCTGGAGAATGAATGTTAAAGTTGGTTCCACTAAATGCGGATACACATTATCATCAGCATTCTGAACCTATAGCAATATTTAAAAAAAAATTACAAATCAGTAGTAAACTTAAAAAACCAATATCTATTGTCCAACCTGTAGAAAATTTTAACTTCAGAACAAGTTGACCATGTAAGGTAAACAAAATGGCTGGAACCTATGAATTATGGACGGATTGAGCGACACTAAAACTGAGTTGTTGGATTTAATGGCTGAAGTCATACCAGCTCAAGAATAAAATGCGAGTCCTGAGAATACAGCTCTTGTGAAAGACAATGGAGTGCTCTCCCCAAGCGAGCATGTTGCCTCTGCAAAATGTTACTTTCCGTAACTGAAAGATCAGGATCCAGACCAAATTCTTCCCGTCGAATTGACTCAATAACAGTAGACGAGTCCTTTACACCAACCGCAGGTAAATGCTGAATGCAACCATCGCCAAAACTAGCTCCAGAAGTTTCTGCTCTTGTAGCCTGGGTAACCCCTCTACATTCTTCACTCTGCAGTTTGGTCTTAATGGAGAATGTGGTCTCACCTTCAGCAGACAAACACTGTCGAGGACCATCCAATTTTCTATCAGGTGCAGATGAGATGGTGGCTTCAGACGAAGAAAAAGTACGGAAATCCTTAGTCCACTCAATTATACCAAGTGATAATCCAAGTTCATGAAGCATCAGGCGATGCTGTGGTTGATTGCACTGGCTCAAAATCGCCGCGGGAGCATCCCTGACGAAAGATCGAAACTCTGACAACAATAAATCTGCTGCAAACCTCCGAAATTCCACAGGAAGATAAGTCAGACAATCAAGGATAAAATTTGATGCAATAGGCACCGCTTTATCAGCTTCGCTTTTGCGTTTGCTCAGCTCACCCAGTAGATAATTCTTACCATTATTTACTTCCTTATCGATTGAATTATTAATAATTACTTCAAAAGCTTTGTGCACATGACATTTAAGAAGGGGTAAGGGAACATTTCTTTCACCTCCATATAGAGCCAACAGAGACAGCAACTTCACTGCTGTTTGGAAAGAGGATCCTTGAAGAAATGCACCCAGGAATGAATCGACAGTAGCTGAATGATCAAGACGTATTATGCTACCACTCTTTGTCATCAAACAAAGCAGCTCTTTGGTCTTAAGCTCATTCAATAGCCATTCCATAAGGGGACCAAGAGTTGGAGCAAATATAAGGTCCCAATGTGACCACGCGTCAAGATCTGCGAACATTGGGGCCTCAAGTAAGACCGCAGTTGCATCTTTGGATGTTACATGAGTCTCTGCAAAACCTTTCTCTATTGGAGGCATCGATAAAGCCGATGAAAACAAAATACCCTTGCAAATCATATCATTTGTGTTCTCTGCAGTATCTGGAAAATCTTTCATTGAAACACCTTCAGCTAATTTGAAACAAACAGCAGGAAATTGCCTCATGAGCACGTTCGAGATCTTCTCCGAGCTTAACTTTTCATTTTCTGGTAGGCTATTAGAAGCTTGTGCTAGCAAGGCATCCAATAGTTGCCTGGGCATACAAGCCTCCATAGAAAGCTTGTCAGATTTGTCTTCAGTCACCAAGCATGTTTTGAAAGCAGGAGGCAGCAAAGAGAGATGTCTTTCTAAGAACGTGAGATAGTCACCATAACCAAGGGCCTCAAACTTCTCAGCAGAAAACTGTTCTGTAAGCCAGGTCTCGCATTTGTAAAGCTTTTTTAAGAAAATAAACTTTTTTCCAAGAGGACTCAAATCGCCTGGATTCACATGATAATCTTCAAAAAAAGCTGAAATTTTCTTGAGAATATCTTCAACGGTGACATCTGGTGAAGTGTAAAATGTCAAAAACTAGATGTAAGTTAGAATGGAATATGAAATGGAAATTAGAATCAAATGGAAATCTGAATCAAATGGAAATTTTTACTTAAGAGAAATGGTTCAATAAACGTGATGACTTAGAAAGACAAACTCACTAGATTGTTGTTTGGGGGTATTCTTAGAGACAAATTGAACATTCTTTTCAGATGGTTCAACCTCTATGGTTATACAATCGGAAGGCCTCTCAGAAATTGTGTTCGGTACTTCATGTTGCCCAAATGGTTGGAAGGAGTCATACAGACTATCCCACATTCCATATTTAATGGATTTAACCTGAAAACAATTAGGCGTTAAAACAATAATCCTTTGAAGACGAGGTTGAAACAAAGAAAATTGTTGGGGTGAGGGTTATTGAATTTGTAAAACATGAGCGGAAAACTGGTTATAGTCATGATGAAAAGGGTAACAGACTAACAGCAATAAAAACTTTCACTTGGAAGTTTGTGGCTAGAAACTACTATATTTAGTTTTTGCTTCGTTTGTCTTCGACAAGGTTTCTATCATGCGCTCATGATTCCTTCGCCCTTTTGGCACTTCATACTTATTTTTGCTTACAATGAAAATAAGGAAAGAGTTAACACCAAACTATGAACTGATGAGTGACAAGTCAAAGCATGTAAAGCAGTTTGTGATGAAGCCTGGCTTAGCAAACGCCTAATGGTTTCAGAAAATGAAAAAATGGCAAGTGTCTCCAGCTAGCAGTATAATTTTTGATAGAAAAGACAGTAAGTACTAAAATGGAAAAGAAGTCAACCATAACAGACACGTGCGAACGAAACAAGATACCCCCCCCCCCGAGGGAAACATAAACAGGTAGTTTTAAGCCTCGTTTGGTTATGAATTTTTCGACTCTTAACTTTATCACTTTCTTCTAATTGGTCCCGCAATTTAACTTCCTCTCTCTCTCTCTCTCTCTCTCTTTATAAAAAATTAAGATTCAAAAGACAAGACAGAAAAAACATAACCAAATGGGGCCTTACAATTGGATGTTTTGCACATGTGCTTTTTCATCTTGTACGCATAGTTATTAACGGCGCAAGATGTACCAAGGCGCAAAAGGTGTGCCCGGGGGCCTAGGCACAAGGCGGGCGCACGCCCGAGCGATGAGGAGCACAAAAATGCTTGAAAATTACTAAAAATATAATATAGTCATATACAACATCAACATAAGCAATAAATTAAATGCAAATAGGGGAGGAAATAACTGAACAAAGCCAAAAGGGGAGGAAATTCTAATCAAAAGTAATCACTTGAATAAAAAAAAATGCACGGGATGAAAGTACCAAAAGGAGAAAGAACTGTGTAAAAGAAAGAAAAATACTGACTCCGGCGTTGCTTATGGAGACTGATATGGGAAGTTAAGAAAAAAAAACATAAAGCTCAATTAAAACCAAAAGGCTGCTGACGATAAGGAACAGCAGAGAACAGAGAAGAAACAAAGAAACAAAGAACGGGGAAGGTAAGAAGAAATGAAAGAAGAAGAGAAGAGAAAGGGTAGAAGAAGAAACGAAAAATTAGAAGAAGAAAAAAAAGGAGACTTACCTGAGGTCCTGAGCTCGCCGGAGGGTCGCCGAGGGTCGGTGCTGGAGAGTCGCTCGTCTTCCCTCATCATTCTTCTCTCCTAGGATTTTTTTTGGCTCGTTGCATCTGATTTCTCCTAGGGTGGTTCCTTTTTTGACTTAACCCTAAACCAAAACTACGTAGTTTAAGTCCCAAGCTGCGCCTGGAGCCTATGGGCCAAATATCAAGGCACACACCTAGGGATTAGGCGCGCCTAAATCCTCGCCTAAGGAACAGCGCCCCGCCTAGTCCTCCCAAGGCGCCAAAGCTGCGAGGCGCCTTTTTAATAACTACAATAACAAGATTTGTCTTCCTCCCACAGAAGTGGACAGTTGACCTCCTTGTCCACTAGCTTCAACATTCTTTCTTTATGATATTTGTTCTTCTGTTAAGACATGAATTATATATTATATATAGGGAGGTGCTCAAATAAGAACCTAAATACCGTAGGAACCGTGAGAACCAACAAAGAATCACTAGCATTGCTCTTAGATTCAGTATTCATATGTTATTAAATTCTATAACGGTTCCTACGATACAACAACCAATCTGGATGGTTAGATTAGATACTAAATAAAAATTGAGATTAAATTGCATTTAAAAAATGTATTAGCATCGTCTGTAATTACTAAGAATGGCATAAATAAAAATTGAATCAATAAATTGACCATTAATTAAAACAATTGTCCACCCTTTGTACACAGACTACGGACACCAAGCAATTATCCATTCTTCTTTTTTTAACTTTTCTAGTTCAAATGCAAATATCTCATTATTTATAACTCCGCAATGAAATATAATTACATATTCTTGTTCAAAATCGAATTTCCTCTCAAACAACATCCATGATAAATAAATTCTAAAGTCAACAAAAACTCAAAGATGCAGTGGCAGCATCCAAGTGAATTTAAAAAAGAGCAATGCTACAGCCACAAAAGATTTACAAAGAGAAGTGCACAAAAGATTGTGTTGAGCATTTTTATTGGTGCAATTCTTCTTAGCAATAGGGCCCACAAATTTTTTTGGTCAAATCATCTTAAGCCAACAAGTCCTTTGTACACTTTTTTTTATACATTTCTTAGCTGCTCTAGATTTATTCTTTAAAAAAAATGCATGGATGCATTGCTACTGCTTATAAGTGAAAATGTAGAAAAAAGTGACATACATTTCACAAAAATAAACTTCGATGCAATAACAATGTTGCTACTACATTCAAGTGAAATGTAGAAGAGAGTGGCATACTATTAACAAAATAAACTTCTGTATAGTAGGAATGTTGCGACTGTATCCAAGTGAAATGTAGAAAAGACTAACATACATTTCACAAAAGTAAAATTGGATGCGGTAACAATTTTACTATTGCATCCAAATGAAATGTGGAAAAGAGTGTCATACTATTCGCAAAAATAAACTTCAATACACCAGCAATGTTGTTACTGCATCTAAAGTAAAACGTAGAAAAGACCAACATACGTAAACTTGGATGCAATAAAAAGCACTTAGATGCAGTAACAACATTTGTTACTGCATCATACTGCATCCAAGTGAAATGTGGAAAAGATTGATATACATTTAACAAAAATAAACAAGGTGCAGTTTACTGCATCCAAGTTTTTTTTTTTTTTTGTGAAATGCACGTCACTCTTTTCTACATTTCACTTGAATACAGTAGCAAAGTTGTTACTGCATAAAGTGTTTTTTTTAAATCACTCGGATGTACTAGCAACTCCATCTTCGACTTTTTGTTGAGTTTTCATTTGACTTCAGAATATATTTATCATGAATTTTGTTTGAAAGGAAATCCTAATTCAAGCAAGAATATGTAATTAGATTTCATTTTGGAGTTGGAAATAATGAGATATTTGCATGTGAACGAAAGAAAAGTTTAAAAAAATGGTCAAGTTCATGATTACAAAAATGCCACCGATTGTTCTAAAACTGAATATAATCTCAGCCAAGTGTATTTGATAGTATTACCCTCATTGTTCAATGAAATTGCTGAATTGTTACCCCCACGTTTTTCCTCATCCCATTTATTCACATCCGCATTTTTTAAAATCTAACAGTTCATATTGGTTCCCATAGTTCGTTCCTATTCTATATAGGTTCTTATTTGAGCACCTTCCTATAAACATACACACATACAAATGTAACTACTACAATCCTCCTAGTTGATAACTAGGTAAGAAGCAACAAAGATAATGTAGTATTAGAAAAAATAACTATAATCCACTGACCGCAATATTTATCAATCCAATGCATGGATATGCTGAAAAAATCGATGACATATTCCTTGTTCTCTTTGGTTCATAGAAGTGAAGCATTCTCTCAAAAACCTACAAGTACAATAAATGATTCATTAATATTGAGCGTCACATAAAGTTACCGAATATAACTATGAACCAACCTGAAAAGCTCACCAAGAGATGAATTTACAAACTACAGCAAAAAGCTTACAAAGACTAATTAATGAAACTATTACTATCAGAAAATGCAAATGAAAAGTATGCCCAAAGAGTAATGACAAAAGGTAAAAGAAGTATTTCCTATATTCTCATAAAATCTGTATGGTACGTTTGGGATGTGGGTTTTTTGGTTTGATTTTGTAATGATTAGAGTGAAAAGAGAGAGAGATGCAGAGAATGATTACGGAACTAAAGAGAGAGAAAACCAAAAAACAAGTCAAAAACCACCTTCAAGAACGAACCCTATCACTGCTATTATTGCAAATTAAACCCACAAAAAAAGGAGAAGAAAACACATTATCCTCGGATAAATGAAAGTTGGAGATCGTAAATAAACATCTTTAAGGACACCTAGCTATCAAGAGCATAAGAGGAAAGAAGAAAGAAGCAAAGCCAGTCAATGATGGGCTGCTATGACAAGCTAAGGAACATGTATTAGAAGGTGATTAATCAAATTTATAGAAAAAGAAAAAGTAAACACAAAGAAAACAAGGGATCAGAAACAACTTAATACAATGTGTTTAACAACCAATCCACATACCTCATGAACATTATTCTCCCGACATGCCTCCTTCCAGGTTGTGATAAACATCCTCATAGAATTATCAGCGAGTGAAAGCTCAAGTTGATTTTTATTGCTAACCACAGTCTCATGTCCAATCCCAACATCGCATTGAACGTCGTCTCTTTTAGGTATTTTATTCCGAGGTGCAGAGTTGCTGCAGCTTATCTTGTCAGATTTTCTCTTTTGCTTGGATGAGACAGCATTTTCCTTCCTATATGAGCCACCACTAGGAAGAGAAGAGCTGCCATCCATTTCACTTTTCATCCCAAGTCGTGTCATCTCTTCAGCAGCCGATGGATAAGGACAGCTACTAACTCTCTCACAACTATTCATATTTTGGGGTGAAGAGTTTCTTTGACTACCTGAACAATCATCAGCATTGTCTTCACTTTCATAATTATCGCTGTCATCGTCTTCCGAACTTGATGCAAATCTAATGTGGCTGCCAGATGCCGAGGAAAACGACTTGATACGCTGAGATATGGCATTAAAATTTTCATCCAGCAGTTTCTTCTGTGTTGAGAAAAGAGGGCGCTTCCTGTGTCTTTTACCGGGACCTATAAGGCATTTCTTAAGTGTCCCATCTTCTAATCGCCTTGCTTGCCGGATATGAGTTATATGCAATCTATACAGCAAGAAGTTTTTCAATTTACATTAGATGAAAACACAATAGCCTCATCATTGATTTTGCAACTATGAAAAAGAACAACGTAATTTAAGACGGATTATCCACATACTATTCATATAGCGAGCTCACATGTCATAGTTAGCAGCAGTTATGCTAATTATCTTCACATAAAATTAGCAACAATGATCAACATATCGCAAGTCGTTAATATTACAGGATATCTTGCAATCCTTCACACGCAATCCATAATATTAAAACTGCAGTTTGACAATAGCATATTACTAACATGGTCACCAAGGACCAAGTTGAAAAGCCATCTATATTTCACATGAAAATTCAGATCAAAACAGTAGCAATGTAATATATGATGGAAGAGATCAAACGCACTGCACCAAAGCATACAGATAGCTGAGATAGTGATAGAAGAGAAGAATGTAATAAACGATCAACAAAAGGAGAGAAAAGGGTGGACCAGAAGTCAATTGAACAAAGATAAAATTACAAAAGAGAAACTGAAAGTAACTGCCTAAGCAATCAATCTGAAAAGCCAGCATCCCATTCGTTCCTCTGAGTCACATTTTTGCACTTGATAACTCTGTGCAAAGAGAATGCATATACAAAGAAAAGCGCAAAAGCCTGTGCCAGGTATAGTTATTAAAGGCGCAAGGCGCACTAAGGCGATGAAGGCGTGCCCGGGGCCTAGGTGCAAGACGGACGCGCGCCTGAATGACGAAGCCGAAAAAAGTACTAGAAATATATTATAGCTCTATAGAATATCAACATGAGCAATTAGTCAAACACAAGCATAACTAGAAGTTTAAAGTTCAACCAGATGGGCTCTAAATATCAATCCTAAACAAAAAAAGAAAAAGAAAATTGAACACTAAAAATAACTGGAAAAAAAGGGGAGGAAAAGAAATCTCTATGGGTGGCCCAAAGGTTGCCGATGCTCGATGGTGGTCATCGCCCTCCTTGCATGTCATTGAACTAAGTCGGGAGAGATGGGGAGAGATTGGGAAGCTAGCGAGCGTCTTCCAAAAGAAAGGGGGTAATGTTGTGATTCTTGTAAAATAGGGGAATACGCAAGCTATGCTATTTAGGTAAATTAGGTCTAAAAAAAAGTAGTCAATGAGAGTTCTCGCGTCAAGGCCCACCTAGGCCCTCACTTACAAAACAGAGCCTCGCCTCACCCACCCGAGGCTCAAAACCTGCGCCTAGGCACGCCTTTAATAACTATAGTGCCGGGGGATTGTTCTTTTAGATATAGTAATGTAAGCCCCACCTCTCATTCCTCGTTCATATGTCATACCATTTTCCCAGCAAGGTCAGAAGGTGATCCTTCTCTTCTTTCCGGACGACAGCCCAAGGAAAGAGCCTCAAAAAATCGCTCAAGGCTCTCTGACACAGAGGCAAATCCTTAAACCACAAAGATGATTGACACGAATGCATTATCAATCAAAGAGATCCTGATGAGAGATTGCCTAGGTCGGCACAAGGAGTGCTGCAGCTACAAGGACCGTTGACAAGAGCCAAGGCCAAGAAGTTAATAAATGGGTTTAATCGACTCATGGCCAGCAACAGCGAGGAGAAACTTGGCGAAGAAGGCAAGGGAAAATTATTTTCATTATGCTTAGTAGAAGAGCGAAGTTAATAAATGGGTTTAATCGAATGGTTTTCTTTTTGTTTCCTAATTACAATTGTATTTGTTTTCCTTTTCATAGATAGGATTCCTTAGTTGATTAGTTTCTTATTCCTAGTTAATTTAGGAATTCAATTTTGTAGTCTATATAAAGGCCTCTATCTCATTCATTAAGACATGATTATTGAGTTTTGAGAATTACGAATTTGAGTTCTCTCAAAGTTTGGTTTTATCCGAATTAGTGTTCTTGTCTGTCTTGAACAATCAGTTCACCTTTTGAGTTCTTAAACCAATTACGTTTTAAGGGTAAAAGTACTCATCTTTATATCTTTTCGGTTCTTCAATCAATCAAGATTGTTGGGTTAATTAGTCATCCATCTTCACCTTACCAATTAAGGTTTCTAGGGTTTTCGCACTTGAAAAGGGTCTTGATCTTCCATTGATCTAGGTTTCTCTCATTAGATCCTTCCACTCAAAATATGCTTATCTCCAACCAATTAATTGCTTGGAGGCTTTTAAAATCATGAGGTGCCAAAAAGTAGCCCACCAAGGGTTGCCTCCCAGAAGTAAACCCACATAAGAAAAAGCCATATCTGCCTATAGCACCCCACGAGGGAAGCAAACTCATGACCCAACTAATTCTCCAGATCAGTCTGTCAAAGCACATTCAGCTAAGTCGAACTTACACCAAGGTCGATCAAGAACTTGAGATCGACCTCAGATACCTGGATGATCGTCAGCAGTTTCGCCAAATGTCTGCATTTATGAGTCTACGACCACCGTTACGCCCATAAACTATGAATCTCACCATCTAGTTCCTGATTCAGCAATTTGCACAATATTACATAATGTTTATAAAAGGAATATCCAATAGACATGGACAATCCGATAGTCTGTATTTCAATTTTCCACACAACTCTATCTTCAAGATTCCTAAATGAAAATCATTCACTTGAAAGTTTCTAGGTAAGCGCTCAAAATCTTTTCCCTCATTGTGGCAAAAAATTTGCACTGATTCATGCAATGCTGAAACTAAGGTCAATTTATACTACCCCTGCCCACGTGACATACTTTTGATAGAAGCTTATTATGGTTAAAATATGAAACAGTTGTACGAGTCAATATTAGCCTAGTTAGGGCAAAAAGAACAACATAAAGAGATGCCTATGTTAGAAAGAAAGTCGTACGAGAAAGATCATACAACTTAAAACATCGGGTGTCGCGGCTTCAATTTAGCGAAAGCATGACAGACTCGTGTCCATAGCCGAGCTTAGCTAGGCACATCATTAAAAAGACTAGTGCTTTATCAGTACTCCCTCCATTCGCTTGAAAGCATCCTTCTTTCTATTTTTGCTTGTTCTAAAAACTAAGTATATAGCTGTTACTCCCACTGCCCCCAAGCTAGTGTCCTTTTGGTTCATTTGCGTATGTTTTTTCTTCAATGCCAACGGAGGATGACTTTGCAAGTTCATTATTATTACATTGAGCTTAAAATTAGGAACCATGCTTTAACAGCCTGAAAAGCATATTTGTGAAAATATGTTTGACTTGCAAACATGGACTCTTTGATTGGAATAACTAAACAAATAAAAGCTAGGAAATAATGTCCAGGTAGAGCAAGATCATATTGCAAGTGATTATTACTGCAATTGAAAGATTATTCAAAATATTAGTAACATATATCAAAAATTTTGTATAGGCATAATTGTCACACATACCCCAAGCTATGAATACGTACATTAAGCTTTTCCTTGCTCGCAACTGATCTCTTTTTGGCAACAAAACTCAATAAATCCTCAGCCATAATCTCTTTACCTTTTTGAGTGTACATTAATTCACCAAGGCAAGAAATTATCTCTTCTGTAGATATCCTGAAAACTTCAGTCACATCAGAACTCAAGCAAAAGTAATGCACCACCAGAGGATGCCGAACCAATGGACCCAGCTCAAGCTCCTCAAACCGCTGTACACCTTCATTCTTACATAGTGCCATCTCCAAATCAGACAGAGCAGTGATTCTTTGAACCCCGACAAAACAATGAATAAATGCATTAATCTACAAAGACAAAAATGAGAAATAGATTAAAAGATTTTCCAAAGGAAAAAGAGTAATGCAAAACAAATCATATGGTAAACATCTTCAGGTACTCAGATTACAAAGACAAGCGCTAGGGTAAAAGTTAGAATATTATGAGTTCTGTCGTCATATCTCGTTGCAAGTTGAAACCATAAACCAACTTTTTTTTTTTTTGGTTACAAGGAACTAAAAAAGAACAGCTAAACTACGGGGGCTTCAGCCTCCTTCAAGTCGGCTTCAACCATAAACCAACTGAGCTACAATAAAACTGAATTAAGCCTATAACAACTCTGGTTTCTTCATAATAACTATATAACAACGAACTGTCCATAAATGTTTTACAATAACCTAACAGCTAAAACATAAACATCCATCAAAAAAAGTTAGTAATAAACAGCATCTTAAGTCCAATATAACCACATCCATTAAAAGGGAAAAGACGATTTAAACTTCGATGGCTTCTTAAAATTAATATAACCCCTCGTTCAAGGCAAAATGTCCACTATTCCCTATTTGGATATTCTATTTTGAAAGTCCATTCTCAGAAATTCAAAAATAATTATTTGATTCTTTTTCCAAAAAAAATAAATTCATTTTCAAAATATGATAGTTTTCTCACATATTGTAGAAAAAAAAAAGTATACTTTTTATGCAGTTTATAGAAAAAACAAAGTAGCTTGACTATTCAAACCGGACTCTTTGGGTGGAACGGGGGGAGTACTACTTAATAAAGCAATCTGAGTTTGCTTTCAACATACATTCTAGATTTTACCTTTTCGGAATTTTAATGACCATGTGTTGTGTAAATATTATTTGAAAACTTAATAATCAAAAAGTCTCATTTTAAAATAATTAAGCTCACAAATTCAAGAATAATTCAATTATACCCCTGGTAGCTTAATAGCCCCAACTTACCATTAATACAGCATCAAAACAAGTTTTAAGAACAACAATAATTTTTGTTATCCTCTGCCCGCAGAAAAATGAACATGTCCCCACAATAAGTGTCATTTGTTAATGGATTTACAAGATTCACGTTCGTCAACCATCTTTTCTATGTCCAAATTAAATTAAACATTTTCAATGTACATTCGCTAAGACTAAAGGATACTCATTTATGAGTGATGAAACAGTACTCATAATTTAAAATGCGATAATTATGGTGCTCGACCTTAATTTTACAAGTAACAAACTAATCACTAGAGTCAGAACATGAAAAATCAGATCATATTACCTTTCCTTCTATAGTCATGAGTCGATAGAGAGAGGGAATTTGCTGCATTTGAAACCCTAAGGAATCCCAGGAATCGGCTTTGAGTGCCAAGAGCGTAGCCTGGGATACTTTCCAGGCTGAGACGCTCTCCCCGGAAACCAGGAGATCACCGCGGGCCTTTACAACCGCTCGCTCAATCCTCTCAAGCGCTTCGTTGCCCCCCGGCCTTCTAATTTGTAATTGGGAAGGAAATCTAGGGTTTGGCGGAGCGAAATTAGGATGATGGATTGGAAAATTAGGGTTTTGAACTGGAAAGGTTGGGTTTTGGATGATGAATGGGTTTGACGCCACCAGTGACGGATTTTGGAGGTAGAAATTGGAAGTTTGGAGGTAGTGTTGGTTGAATTGAGGTTGTGACGGTTGCAACGGCGGGGCGGCGCCGCGCCGCGGGCGGAAGCGTGACGGCTGGCCGTACATGGTAAAATACAGTTGGGTTGAGAACCCGGGAGAAAGGGTTTAAGAGGGGTTTATAGCGCGTTTGTTTATATGCAAATTTCATTGTGAACCCTATAGTTTGATCAAATATCAGGATACATTACTTTTTTTAACTTTGTACATTGATACCCCCGGTCTTCAACTTTTGTTAAAGGATTCCATTTTTGCATCATTGTTATGGTTTTTACTTTTTACCGCCATTATTCAAATTGTCAATTTTCACACCAAACGAGAATCTCACGTCAGATACATTTCTGAATATAGCATAATCTCACTCAAGATTTACATTATGCTTTGTTATATGGGTTTATTATGTTTTAGGTCCCAATATTTACTCAAAACCGTAATTTAGGCTCTCAAGTTCCAAATTTCGCAATTTAGGCACTAATGTTTCAATTTTGTTGCAATTCAAGCCTTTTTTAACGGAATTCGTCAATTCCTAACAGGAGTCGCCCACGTGCACGGCACGTAAGAATTTTGGGGGTAATTTAGTCATTACCCATTCCTCAGATATTGTATTTTAGGCCCCAATATTTACCAAAAATCGCAATTTAGGCCCCCAAGTTCTAAATTTCGTAAGTTAGGCTCTGATGGTATACTTTTGTTGCAATTCAAGTCTTTTTCAACGAAATCCGTCTATTGCTAACGGAAGTCGCCCCGTGCACGTCACGTGAGAATTTTGGGAATAATTTAGTATTGGTAGCATTGGATGGTATTGGTTGAAGGTAATGAAGATGAGGGTTGGTGGTAGATAGTGAGAAGGGGTGCAGGCGGTGGTGGTGGTGGTGAGTATGATGATGTTGGCGGTGGCTTTTATTAGGTGGTGGCGGCGGTGGTGGTGGTGGGTATATTTTAATTAGGGTATATTTTAATTAGGATGTATTTTATTTAGGGTAATATTTAATTAGGGTATCTTTTAATTAAGGTAAATTTTAATTAAGGTAACATTTAATTAAGGCAATATATAATTAGGGTATCTTTTAATTAAGGCAAATTTTAATTAGGGTAATATTTAATTAAGTAAATTTTATTTTTAATTAGAGTAATACTCCCTCCGTTTCGTTTTTATTGTCCACTTTACTTTTGCACAATGTTTAAGAAAAGTAAATTTTGTGGACATG
>JAOWAN010000054.1:2436737-2469055 GCA_028566635.1 Lobelia cardinalis | reverse complement strand
CTCTCTCTCTCTCTCTCTCTCTCTCTCTCTCTCTCTCTCTCTCTCTCTCTCTCTCTCTCTCTCTCTCTCTTCTTCTCTCTCTCACATTGAACAATTCCACATATATAGGCCAAGGTCTTTTACATGTATTTGATTACTTAATAGAATCCCCCGGTGGATCAAATTCAATATAATACTCCCCCTTCCTCCAAAAGATTGTGTACACCTCAGCCACCCAGCCACTAACACAATTTAATTCTTTCTCTTACTACCACTGATCTCCTAGTAATAAATATAAAATGGCATTGATCCTCTCTCCTTGCTATATAAGAGGTAACGAGCAAGGAGATTGAATACGAAAAGTATGTGTAAATCTCGTGAAGAACATTGTCCTTAAAGTGATAAAATCCCCCACTATTTGCTGCAAGGTTAATGGTGTTCCACTTTTAGGATTAGATTGCACCCGAGGAATGTTGAACAACAACTTTCGAAATTCCTCCTTAAGAATTTAAGAGAGTTATAGAGCAAGATAGAGTAGAAATGAGTGTGTTGAAGTGTGTAAAAATACTGTAGGAATACTCCTTATATAGGCCTTGAATACCCCTTCCAACTGGTTGCAACAAAAGGACACAACCATTGAAATTTGAAATTTCAGAAAATTTCGCTATAGCACTCTAGGACCGCTATAGCGAAAATTTCCGCTATAACACTCCAGAAACCGCTATGGAGAAATATCTTAAACGTCACGCCTTTTGCCTTTTCAAAAATGTGACCGTTCTCGACTCCGCTATAGTGGTTTTTTCCGCTAATAGCAAAGTTCCTACGTCAAAATCATTCCAACTCTCAGATAAATTTCGCTATAGCGAAAATTTCTGCTATAGCGGTCTGCACAGAATCGACGGTTTTTTGACATTTTTTGACATTTGTTTAATCCTCAATATGGGATATTGATCCTACTTGATAAATATGAACTCATTTCTTCCTTTAATATTGTCATCTATTTTATAAAATTCCAACAATCTCCCACTTAGATGACAATGTTAAAGCCTTTTAGATTACGTATCAATGAAGATATCTCTCGATTTTAATCTTCCCCTTATTTAAATACTTCAAAGTTTTAACGGAATGAGAGGTGTCTACAGATTGAACATTCATCCCCTGTGTTAAAACCGGAAGCATTAAACACGTAACCTTCCAACTTCTCTAAAATCCATTAACCGTTGAAGCACTTGAATGGCTTAAAAAAAATTTATGTGAGTAATCTTTTAAGCATCAGATAAATTTGGTCATATTCTGTATGTTTATATATGTGAGTAACCCTTTAATCTTTGATATAGAGTGACACCACTCTCTATGTTTATATATGTGAGTAATCTTTTAAGCATCAAATAAATTTGAACATATTCTGCAGCTTAAAAACTCATTAAGCGTTTTGAACGCATCCTCCAAAAATAAGTACCTCTAAAACAGGATTATATTAATTTCAGTCACTTATCGGTAACTTGTTTTTACCCATTGAACTTTTAACTGGAGGCTATCCAAGGAGAAGTTGGGTTTCCATTACCAGTGACTCTTTGTAATTCCCATCTCGTAAGATGTCTTACTTACTAATTCCTTAACAAGTCTCTTTGTAAATGGATCAGCCAAATTATTACTCGTTCTTACGTATAAGATAGTAATAATACCGTCGTTTATCAATTTCGGGACATAATCACATCTCAAACTAATGTGTCTAGACTTTCCATTATACACCTTGTTAAAGGCCGTAGACAAAGTAGCTTCACTATCGCAGTATAAGGAGATGACAGATATTGGTTGTGGCCACAACTCTATTTCCAATAACATATTTCTCAACCATTCTCCTTCCTTTCCCGCGGCTGCTGGTGCAACAAACTCTGATTCCATAGTGGAATGTATAATACATGTCTGTTTCTCTGAAGCCCAAGAAATGACCCTCCCCCACCAAGGGTAAAAATTCACCCAGACATTGACTTATTATCACTAGCACTTGTTATCGAACTAGCATCAGAGAAACCCTCTAATATTTCCGGATAACCCTCATAGGTCAATCATAATCTCAAAGTTCATTTGAGATATCCAAGGATTCTTGCAACTACTTTTCAATGATCCCCACCCGAATTAGAGGTGTTCCTTGAAAGCTTGCAAATGACAAATGAAATATTCGGCCTAGTGCAATGCATAACATACATAAGGCTACCAATCACACTAGCATAAGATAATTGAGCGATTGCTCTCCCGGAATTTTCCGTCAATTTTTGTGAACTTTCAAATGGGGTACTAACCTCTCTTATTCCCAAGTGTTGATATTGATTTATAATTTTCTCAACATAATGGGATTAACAAAGAGAAAAACCTCCATTTTTTTTAACTTTGATTCCCAAGATAGTATCCACTTCTTTGTTTCGTTCACACCTTTCATATTTGTCCCAAAGATAAGCATATCATCGACATATAAACAAACAATCGCACCATATTCTTTAGTAAACTTAGAATATATGCATTTGTCTGATGTATTATGCATAAAATCATGAAACAATATCATAGAATCAAACTTTTTATGGTAATGTTTAGGTGCTTGTTTTAGTCCATTAAGAGACTCAACCAACTTGCAAACTTTGTTTTCATTTCCTGGCATAATGAATCCCTCCGGTTATTGCATATATACTTCTTCTTCTATGTTACTATTTAGAAAGGCTGTCTTCACATTCATTTGATGTACACACAAATGAGATTCCTTGTCCAGTTCGCGAAAGGAAGTCGATTGATTGTTTGTGACCCGCTAGGGCAAGCAACAACTTCATACATGAAATTATGAACTCCAACAAAGAACGATTTCGGATCGCCTGTTGGAGTAGTGTTGCGGTGGTGGTCTTAAACGTGGAGAAGGGTCATATTGATGGAGTTTGAGTATGGAGATAGATGGTGGCTATGGTGGGAGTAGAGAGAGAGAGAGAGAGAATCGTAGAGAGTTTGAGAGAGATACGTCCGGGAGAAAGACGAGGGAAGGAAATTAGTGAAAAGTGTTTTTAAATTTAATCCCTAAAATTAAGAAAATTGATTAGGTTAATCTTTCTTTGTTTACTCTCTCTCAATTGCTTTAGGGAGAGTACATTACAATTGCCTAAAAGGGAGCTCCTACCAAGGAGCTCTTAGGAGCTCCATATAATTTGCCGAGACAACTCATCAGCAAATATCACAGGATATGGTTCAATGATCAGAGATTCACATACCATCAATAAATTACTCTGGTAAGCGGATTTTAAACATAATCACAGTCATGTGACAAAGATATGATTTGCTTATTCACATCTTATAATTGTGCTATTAAGAATACTTCTACTAGATCAATTGTTCTAACATGTTTTCGATAAGGAAATATATACGCAATCAATTTATCTTCATTATAGATGAAGGACCTAAGAAGACTTAAATAAATCCTAAGGGATTGAAGTCTTGAGGTAAAAAAGCAAAATATTCATCTCACAAAGGAAAATGTCTTGGATCTCTAAGCAGAGACAGGGATGGTTGATTGGTGAACTAACATAAACTCCAATAATGGTTAATCGTACTCGAAATGATAGGAGGAGAACTTGCAAATGAAAAAGGTATCAAATATTGGTTGTGAAATTGTTCTACCTTGTCCACACGAGATCAGATGTAGCTTATGATATGGGAGTAATAATATAGTTTATGCACAGCCCTCAAGTTGAACATATAGATGATGCATTGAGAATTGTATCTAAATGGGTTACTATGCAGAGAAATTGTCTTCATAATGAATGAAAACTTGGAAATACAAGGATATATTGATGTTGATTGGGTAGAGAACCTAAATGACTACGTCATGATACTTTACTATGGTAGGAGAAAATCTTCTAATCTGACAGAGTAAGAAGCAAAAGGGGTCGCCTTATCCAATGAATAAGTTGAGTTGAGAGGAATTGCTCGGGGGTTAGAAAAAGTCCTTTGGTTTAGGAAGTTGATGATCAAATTGGGTTTTCACGTCCGAAAGTGTGCAAGTTAATGTGTAACAACAAAGTGTTCATAAGCATCTCAGAAAAATCGGTTCATCATGATCGAACAAAACACGTTGAATTGGATAGCTAGACACCTAATCAAGGAGAAGCTAGAAGGAGGAATAATAGAGTTGCCATTTTTTTATTACATGACCAATTGGAATACATACTCAAAGGTAGTAAACGAAAGGATCTTTAGTACGGTTTTATACAAGTTGAATATTGGTGATTCTACTATTATACTTGAAGGAGAGTGTTAGAAACTCCCATAAATTTGTGTTACTGTTAGGAAGATTCATTGTACCTTAGTCAAAGAAGAGGATTCCAGCTCCATGTAACTTGGGCATTACAAGTATAACAATTGTCAATACTTTTGATACATGTATCTTTCTTATGAAGTTATCCAATTGTTGTATTAATAGACAATATAGTTGTTCATTTCAAATTATTCAAGTTCAAATATTTCTTCTTGAATAAAAAACATGGACATCATTCATCCGCCAATAAATAAGAAAAGTTCACCTGACTGTCGCCCTCGACCACGAGTCATACCATAACCAATTAATCACAAGAATCACTACCCTAAGCCATCGAGTCTGACCCAATTTTTTTTTTCCATATCTATGCAAACAAATAATGTGGAGTGGAGAGATGGAGGGAAAATATAGGGATGAAGTGCACATGGATGTATTTCTAAATAGTTTACTAAAAATGGACATTTTACCTTTTAAGCTCACTTATTAGGCAAATAGTTTCTATTTGTTTTGCCTAAATATTGTTTCCAGTGAGTATACAATATATCACAGATTTGTTCCAAATTTATTGCAATTTTTTTCAAAGTAACATTGTACGAAAAGCCGTATCCATTATATACATGAGTGGGGGAGAGAGATAGAGAGAGAATGTATTCCACTATCGATACAAATAATAGAAGAAGAGTACCATCCGGTATTTGCACATTAGTGACTTACCCAGGACTATGCAGATTTGTTTGAAGCATGATGAATATGGTACATAGTTTTAGGGGCAGGATGTAAGGTTTTTTTTTAAGACTTTTATTTATGTTTTGCTTGTTAGTTATTGTTGAGGTTTGGCTATAGTAAGTGAGTCACTTGCTAGTCCCCCTCCTTGTACTTTTATTATTTTATTAATAAAATGGGTATCCATTCGTGCCAAAGGCCGCCCTGATTCTTAAAAAAAAAAGGAAAAGTGGCGAGGGTACAGGTGTTTGATGTGGTGCTGTTGAATGCGACTATGGGTAAAGGTAAAGAATAGTAAAAAATGCTGGTAGGTGACCGAGTGATCTAAGCATATTTTTAATACCATCTTAAAATATTTTATTTAAAAAAATTACGGGCAAGTGATATTTTAACAAAAGTTGGTTAACGTTTGAGTTATCGAATAAGTTTTTGAAAGCATTAAGATTTCATTTTGATGGGAGGTTTAATTTTAAATTTTCATGATTTTGTGGGTTTGAAGAACGTCTTGTATTTACATTAATCCAATATTTATGAGTATTTTATGGGTTTTGTTAGTCTCCTACTGTGTTTTACTATAGGATATACAATTTTTTTGGATATGTGAGTATGTATAAATTAATAGGTACGGTAAAATAATTTTGAAAAATCATGAGTACTATTACACTAGAATTCATCTCTTTTGTGAAAAAGTCTGTATCTTTTTGATGAATCTAACATCCACTCATATTATACTTTAATAAAATTGTAAGAAAAATCAATCAAAGCACTTTGATACTTATGAGATTAACGAGAAGCAAGGGTGGTTAACATAAAAGTTAACCAACCAAGCCGAGGAAATATGGATGACAAGTATTTGTAACACCTCACATTTCCATATCAGAAAGATGGAAATTTTTTGTATGATTTATATGAAGTCTCCTGCTACCCACTTAGCCTTAAATTATCTATAGAATTTTGGATCGCATATGATGGGCCATTGACCCTAGATGTGATGCTAGATGTTGGCCAGTTGGCAGACTAGGTAATAGATCTGATTTTCGGGCTCGGGGCGTTACAAATGGCCTCAGAGCGGAACTCCGACCGAAAGCGTGAAACAAAATGATGTGCGGGGAATGTGTTACATCATCTGGAGAGCATTGGGAGCCACCTCTTGTGCCCGTACAAACCATCTCTTGAATTCTACACCACACGGGGATTCAGTCTTGGTAGGGGTGATATTCGAAACCGCCCAAATCGACGACTGAACGAGACCGAACCAAACCGGCCAGTTTGATTTAGTTTAGACGAATAACAATTCGGTCAAGGTTTGAAAATTTTCCAAACTGACGGTTCGGTTCGGTTTGAGGTTTCTGGACTCCAAGCCGAACCGAACCAATCATGAATTTATGCACAATTTCATATATACCCCTTATAGTTTCCATTATATTTATAGATTACCCCTGATATATAATATAATAATAAAAATAAATTAATAATGTAAACTTAACATAACTAAAACTAAAGAAAGTAAGCCTGTTACTATGTATGTGCGGCTGTGCCCCTCACCCTCACAAATCAAAAATTCGAAATTGCAAGTCCTCTCTCAGCCTCTCTTTTTGAATTTTTCTAGTGATTGAAGAGGAGCTATCAAGGTTTTGTTTGCATTTTATAGTCTTGCTGCTGTTATGATGTTATTTTGTTGCTGTATTGCTGCTGCTATATTGGGTTATGCTGCTGTTGCTCCTGTTATGCTGATGTTGTTGCTATATTGCTGCTGTTGCGAGATTCTTGTTCTGCTTTTATGCTGCTGTTGTTGATATCTCGCAGTTGCCATTTTTTTTTTCTTTCAATATCATGTAATGAAAAGTTGAAAGTTGTTACTGTTTTTTTTTTTTAAAGTTGAAATATTCCACTTGAAGATTGCTTTTGTAATCTTGTAATGAAACATACCGCTGCTATTTTTTTAAGTTGAAATATTCCATTTGAAGATTGCTAAGTTTTATGCTTTATTAATTTTTTTAAAATTACAAGTTTTGTCCTAACCGTCGAATCGAACCAAACCGAATCGCGGTTTATCGGTTTGGTTTGGTTCAATTTTTCATTCACGCCGTTCAGTTTAGGTTTCACAATTCCCAAATCGATAGGGGGCGGTCCGGCTTGAGGTTTATACTCCAGATCGAACCAGACTCAACCATACCATTCTTAGGTCTTGGTATTAGTTCGAACTTGACGAGGACTTGTGGCTTATAAGGTTGTCCCAACTATCACAGAGCAACAACTTATTCATGAACTTTTTGATGTGCCTGTGGTGAGACTAGGCTAGTATAACCTTGGTGCTCGGTGGGTTAGTGGGCGGACGACGGTAACAGACCAGGTTTCGAACTCGGGTCGTTACAAATAGTATCAAAGCAGTCTCTCGGGCAGAAGGCTTTCGAGCTCGCTCTCAAGGATGATGTTGGTATTGATTCGAAAAGCCTACTCGGTGGGTTAGTGGACGGACGACGGTAACAGATCGAGTTTTCGGACTCGGGTCGTTATAAATGGTATTAGAGTGGACCCTCGGTGGGAAGGCTTTCGGGCTAGCTTGAGGGGACGATCTTGGTATTGGATTGGCAGGCCTTGATGAGGACATCAAGGATTGGGTGAGTTTGTAGCAGCCCACATTTTCACATCGAAGAGATGGAGAAATTTCGTATGATTTATATGAAGCCTCCTACTACCCACCTAGCATCAAATCATTCATAGACATTTGAGTCGCCTGTGATGGGCCGTTGACCCAAGATGCAATACTAGATGCGGGCTAGGTAGCAGACCGACTCGGATCGTTACAAATGATATCAGAGCGGACCTTCGGACGGAAGGCTTTCGAGCCCATCCGGGGGGACGATCTTGGTATTGATTCGATCCGACCTTGACAAGAACGTCAATGATTTAAGTGTGGGAGTTTGTAACACCCCATATTCCCACATCGAAGAGATGAGAGGAATTTCGTATAGTTTATTAGTAGCTCCCTACTACCCATCTTGCATCAAAATCATCCATGAAATTTTTGGTCATTTGTGATGGACCGTTGAGCCATGATGATGTGCTAGATGTGGACTAGGTAACGGGTGAGGTTTTCTAACTTGGGTCGTTACAGGTGGTAATAGAGCAGATCCCCGACTGGAAGACTTTTGGGCTCGCCCGGGGGGACAATCTTTGTATTTGTTCATCCTTGACGAGGACATCAAGAATTTGAGTGGGGGAGTTTGTAACACCACATTTTCATATCGCAGAGATGAAAAAATTTCGTTTAGTTCATACGAAGTCTCCTGCTACCCACGTAGCATCAAATCATTCATGAACTTTTGAATCACTTATAATAAAACGTTGACCCAAAATAAAATACAAGGGGTGAACCAATTGACAAACTAGATTCCGAATCGAATTTTTGCGCTCGAATCGTTACAATATCAATATTTAAGGAAAAGATTCAAGTCCATACTTAGCTTGTAAAATTGCAAGCATGAGGGTGGATACAAGACAAATAGACAAGTTGAGGGACTAAATTAAATTACTGGGAAGACTTTACCGTACAGCTTGACCGTCTGACGACTTTATTCAAATACTTTGGGTCCCACCTTCTGTGCTTCTTTTCTTCCCGTACCACTACTCAGTGCTCACACCATAATTGCCTCTCTATCTTTCTTTCTCTCTAGAGATGCACGTTCCCGGTCACTACCGGCGGCCCCGTCCTGGCGGCGGTCGGGGATCGGAGTTAGCGCAAGCACTGGACAGAGTGGACCGAGCGGTAGTGAAGGCTCACGCCGATATTCTCGCGACGGGAGAAAACGTGTCGGCGTGGAAAGTGTCGCAGTTAGCGCTTTTGACTCTCCAAGCCAGTTCATGGGACTCTTTAGGGTTCCCTATGCAGCAAGTTCCTTCCCTCTTCCGCCTCATGATCACTGAAGGCAAGGTAAATATAATAATATATTTGTTCATACTGCTATTTCTTTTCCATTTTACTTTCCCATTTACTTTTACAAAAAATGAATTGCATTCAACACTGAACAAAATGATGTACGAAGTATCAGTCGAATTAAAATATGGCGTACTGGCTAGTTGCGAAGTGCGGTTTTAAGAAAGACTAATGCCAGAGCGGCCAAAGAAGTTTACAAAAAAGATACAAAAGGTCTTGTTAGCATAGTTTGATTTGATTAGAACTTGAGTGGATCCTATTGCTAAAGAGTTGCACCAATTGAAATGTGCCACAATGTTTTTTGTGCCTTTTTGGTAAACTTTTTTGGTGGCTCTTGCATTACTCTCTAAGAAATCGGCATTGTGTGGTCACAAGGTTTTAGTGGTTTACTTAGTGCTGCCTCCATCCCAAAATGAGTGTCACAAATTGTTCATGATCATGAATAGATTATGACACTCATGCTGCGACGAAGGGAGTATTTATTTATTTGTTTAATTTGTTGGGCTTAAACCTCTCATGCTAACAAAGTAGGGTTAAACTTCAAGTACAACTTACTCATGAGACTTGAATACTTGACCTCTTCTTTGGAAGTGGTGGGACCGTACGAGTGGAGTCAGAGTTCCTTGTGGTTCATTTGGTTGGAGGGGTGGAAAATAGAAGGTGTGGGAAAGAGGAGTGTTCAATATTTTCTATCCCTAGGGGGCTGAAAACACGTTTTCCTTGTTGTTTGGTGAACAAGTGGAAAGTGGAAAAGTTTTCACTTGTTTGCTGTAAAATGTAGGAAGGAAATAGAAGGTTTGAGAAGGGTATAGAAAGCTTTAATTCTTCCTTCCACTTTTTCCTCCACTTTTCATCCCAATTTTGGCAGTAAAATTTTACTAAAGAATAAGTGTTTTCATTTTCCTCCACTTCTTCCCCCCTCACATTTACCCCCTATCAAACAAACGAAAATAAATGCACCCCTCCATTCCCACCTCATTTTCCACCCCTCGTATTGTCCCTCTAACCAAACACAACATTGGCATTAGTTTGGTGGTCACTATTTCTTCTTTATTTGATTTGATTACCATGAAATAAAATTTATGCTAGAGTGGCATGAAATGGAATGAGCATTGCTGAGATGATTCAAGCTTTGTATGAGCCAGGTTTAAAAAAACTGCCTTGTGTGGCTGTGTTCCATGCAAGGAGTTCAGTTTTTACTTTTCAATGACTTGCTGGGTGGAAAAGAAAAAATTAAATGAAAGGAGCTAATCAGAAGTACGTCCAAGCTTCCAAATATTTCTTCTCTCTCTCTCTCTCTCTCTCTCTCTCTCTCTCTCTCTCTCTCTCTCTCTCTCTTCATATCCTGCATTAGTGGCCAAAAGATTTGAAAAATACAACAGGTATTCCGTGGAAATGGAATGAAGCTGAGTTCAAGTACGCTTTAGTGAGCTGGAGAAAAATAAGTATAAAAGTTAAAGTAGGCCTGGATATCAGGAAAATCGCTATATTTAACAAGGCTTTGTTAGATAAATCACTTTGGTGTTTTCTGAAAGAGGCCAACTTATGGGAGCATGTGAAAAATCTTTCTTTCAACAAGTGCTTATTAAGTGCCCTGGACTGCAGTTGCATATCTATACATTGTAGTTATATTTATGAGCAGAGAACCATACTTTCCATGTTCTAATATCTTCTATTCTATGTAGTTGTTCGTTTTGATGGTTTTGTTTTGTTTAATAGGTGAATTCATTTATCCACTGCTTTGTGGGGGTTCAAAGAATCACATCATTATATGATTTGGAGCTGGCAATTTGTGAGAGCGAGGGTGTGCAGCGGTTTGAAGAGCTAGAGTTAGGACCTTTGTTACGGCATCCGCTAGTCCTGCATTATTTTTCTGTTGGATCTGATGTCAGTGAAGTGTTTAAAGTAACAACTGAAGAGATTCTTTCTTACCTTAGTATACTCATTTGGAGAAAGAAAAAGTTAACTCCTGATGATTTGTTGGATTATATAGCCAAGAAAAAGAAGCTAGGCAAGGAAACTCTTTGTCTACGAATTCAAAGTTTGGGGTATGTACTGCATTTTCACATTCTGCAAAAATTGAAGTCAATATCGCAACTTAACGGCATTGTGGAGGGAACTAAGCATTGAATGATCTCTGTAAAGCATTTTAATTGAAAGCACTTGTGCTATAACATAAAATAGCTATCACATGTATAAACGTCTCAATCAATTATGAATTAGGTCATTCCAATATATTTTTATAGGAGAACCAGGGTGGCACTGCCGGGAAGTTAACTAAATGACCATCAATCGAACAAACATTACGTGGACTGAATGATTTGATGAGAATTGAAATTAGCTTTGGAAGAAAATTACATGAATAGCTGGAGAGTGATGAACACTATTGACCGTGTGTTTTAGGTTGTCTCCAAGTCTCAACAATCACTGTAATTGAGTTCTAGTTTCCACGGCCCCCTAGCCTTTTGGAGTTTTACACTTTGCTCCCTTAAATATATTTGTTGCTAGTATAAAAAATGTCTGATGGCCCCTTTCAGTTATAGTATATTTCTTAATCAACAATACTTTTTTCTTCTTCAAATCCTTACACAAATAACTTTTTGTAGATAAAGAAAATGCACTCAAGTGAGATTGACATCTGAAACATTTGTCAATAACACCTAGATATGAGTAAATTTATATAGCTAATTCAGCCAATTTATGTCTAGTTAATTTGGCCCCCCTATGTGCACAATCTTGGTTTCACCACTGTTTCCAAGTGTCACCAATTATCAGGAATTAGAATTCTTACAGGCAGTTTCTGTAATCAGCAACTTGCCGACAGGCTATAAATGAAAAAGCATAGAAGCTAGAAGTGAATTTGATTGTAATAACTAAGCCCATTTTACCTTCATGGAATGCTTGATAATGGGAACAATGTTGGCTATCTAAGGAAATTTGGCCATAAGTTAATTTGTTTTATATCCGTGCTTCATTTTGTTCTATATAAATCTGAGTGCATGCCTGAACTGTTGCATGTTGTTACTCGTGGAGTTGAGTGGGTATTGAACCTTTTCACTGTTACCCACTAATGTTTGTATACTGAATGATACAAACTTAAAGCTTACTTACTTCTGTTCACCTGAATTAATTAAAATATTTCTTTAACAGGATGCATATTCATAGTATGCGGAATGCTAGGCGGTCTGAAAGTGCTGCAATCAAGAAATGTCTGGAGGGATTGGAAGTGAAGGCTGAGATTGCGCATAATGAGATTTATGATGATGGGGATAATGAGGAATATGAAGACAACATGGATGTGCAGAGTTCTGGGAATATCAAGTTGCAATGTACGAACATGGAAAAATACAATGGACATAGTTCAGACCCATCAAAAGCTGTAAAGCCACGAGTTTGGTTGGATACGCAAATGGATGCCGGTTTTTCCCCTCTTCGTGGGAACATAAGCATCAATGACTGCAATTTTCCAGAGAAAAAAACTGACAGTGTAAGCTGCAAAATCTCATCATTCCATGAATCACCCGAAATAATGCGAGATGGAAGCAGTGTTAGACCAGGACTTTTCAGTCTTCACATGGAAAGAGGGTTCAGTGATAAGAAGGAAGTTGATATTTATACAAGGATGTTCATAAAGACTTGGACAGATGCATGTAGGGATAAGAATGTTGTTGAGGTACGTGTATGCTCTTACATTAAACAAAGCACGAATTGCTGTTCTGCCATCGCTATTGAGTTCCAGTATTTGACTTGAATCGGGATCTATTAACCTCCATAAATGTCTCGTGCCAATACCTATGATGGTCGGTCAAGATTGGTGGAACTGCAGAAAACTGCCCAAATCAAAATAATACACCTACACAAAGACTAGAATACTGAAGTCCAATAGTTGTGTACATCATTGACATTTTCTCCTCTTCGTAAGCAAAGACAACCAGACACATCCTCTTTGCTTCTTCTTTTAACTACCACAGTTTGAATCTATGAAGAACCAATGGGTGTTTGGGGGCAAGGGGTTTGCTTCATCGTTTAATTAAATTATGTTTTATATGTTGTTGTGATGGAGACCAATTTGACTACACATCTACATGACACCTTTTTTCTAGTGAATTCCCTTGGTGTATGGTTCGCATTCACTGTAAATAGCTAAGGTGGATAGGCATAATCTTTGAGTTAATGCTATTAACATGAAAGGATTCTTACAAAACACTGGCCAAGGAGAGGAGTAATTAGTAACTTCTTGCTTTAAGTTTCTTCATCTGGGAAAATTGTGTGCTCCTTAACTTGGCTAGTTCTTTGGCTATCTTTTGGGAAAAATTGCATGGTAATGATTTTTACTCTACATAATTGGTTTTGCGTCTTCTTTCAGATAATGCCCATTCTTCATTTACATAGTTTTTGCTACTTTTGGTTCTGCTGTCTCTCTAAACTTGAAACATATTGATCTTTGTTCATGTCCTTGATTATTATCTCGCATCTTTTCTTTTTCCTATTCTGCTGCACTAATACTGAACATCAATCAGTTTCTCTTGAACTCTAGGTTTACGAAGAGATGGTTGATTATTATGATGATTATTATGGTAAGAAGAAGAAGGGAAAGAAGAAAAAAAAGGCGATTACGGAGCATTCAAAGTTTTCAAAGTACCCATTTTTTGGATTGCTAAATGTTGCTGTAAGTTGATTGGTGTAGAATTTTTGTGTCATACTTGTTTGGTAATTGTCCATGCTTCCTTAAATGCTTATAGAGCGTAACACTTTCTATGGTCATAAACAACTTGCCATTGTTGTCCCTCAAAGTGCATCGTCATGGATGGCTGATGAGAGGATGTGAAGTACGGAGGGGAGGTCTTCAATTATCTGGAACCTAGGAAACTTATGATTGGGCGAGTTGAAAGATGGAAAAAGTGAGGTAGAAGAACAATTTTTGATATAGATTGAAGAAAAGGATTTTGACCGACTTAGTCACATTTTTGATGATTGTTAATGGAATGTAGTGCTTGGTTCAAGGTTCATTGAAAGTTAATATATCCATGGTATTCTTGGTTTCTTCTTACTCCAACTGCACATTTTTCGCTTAAGATTACTTTTGACACTATCATTAAGGCATTTGATGCTGTTCAGGGCTTTAAGAATGCTTCGACTTTGATGGATTTTAGATATATTGTAGGCATTTATACCCTTTTCAGACCTGCTTTTCTTTTCTAAGCTTTTGGGCTCTTTTAGAAAATGACGATATACTTGATTGTCATTTTAAACCATGGATTTTAACATGAAAAATATTATTTTCTATTCCCTATGTTAAATCAGCACAATATTTCTGTGAAGTCAAAAGAATGAAATTGTATACATCCTCTATTTGAACAATTGTTATTGGTAATTTTGATTTGTGACTAGATAATGATGCTTCATAAATAGATCTCGATACCAGACTATACAAACATTGTCTTAAAAAATTTCATTTGTCTTTATCAAAGCTATGGTTTGGCAAGTTCTTGGGTTTAAGTCTCCCAGCTTGTCTTTGTTACCTGCATTATTACGAATTTTGTGAGTGCATAGTGTTGGCACTCTCTTTGGTTTGTGATGCCCCCTTTGAGGCATCTTTATTGAACTCTCCACATGTGAGCGAAAGTGTTAGCTTGATATACATAGTCGAGTCCCTATCTGCCAGATTAAGCTTTTAGATGAGTTGATTATTTTACATGATATCAGAGCAAAATCTCTCCACGTGTGAGCCCAACGACCAAGACCAACCAAACTGACCAAAGAGTCCACTACTAAGCCTCACTCCCGACTACACGTGAGGGAGGTGTGTTAAGACTCAAACCCACATCGGGTATCACTTGCCTTACAAGCAATTTCGAATCCGGGATATTTATCCTAGTCACTACGAGTGTATTTGCCCAACAGATACCTCTAAGGGAATAAATGTTGGACTTGATGGATCCTTACCGATTCATGCGAGGATTGGTCATTGGAGTCTCTAGAAAGTCCCTTTTATGAAACTTTTGAGAGATCGAAAGGGGCACAGATGCTTTATTTATCACCAGGTCGAGATGAATACTATATGGGTTGGCCCTGAATCAGGGTATTCAGGAAGAACATGTTCCAGTTCGATACCGTCAAGAATTCCTGGTATTTGAAGTATTTTTCCCTTTCAATATTTTTCTATTGGAGCTTCCCTCATTCCTTTTATCGAGTATAATGATGCGAATAGGGCGTTAATGAGTTCTGATATGCAACATCAAGCAGTTCCTCTCTCTCGGTCGGAGAAGTGCATTGTTGGAACAAGGTAGTCAAAATCCCAATTTTGATTGTGAAATCGTACAATACTAGGTAGGGAAACCTTGTTAAATCGCACTAGGATCGCAGATCTTGTGAAATCGTTAAGATCGGTTGTAGAATCGCATGGAATCGGTGGGATCGTACAATCCCATGCGATTCTACTGATTTTACTCGTGGGGCAGAAAAGGAAGGAGAATCCCGTTGGAATCTTTAGATGTTGGAGTTGTTTCTAGAGAGAGAGAGAGAGAGAGAGTGAGAGAGAGAGAGAGAGAGAGAGCATACCTGGTACGGGTCAGGGAGCGATGCGGCGGAGAAGTCATATATTTTTGTTATTGTTAAATTAGTACGGGTCAGGGATCGATGCGGCGGAGAAGTCGTATATTTTTGTTAAATTAGGGCAGTACACATATGATAAATTAACCAAATTCACACTTACACCCCCTCAACTATTTAATTTTAGTAGTTATGCAATTATATTTTCAGATGTTATGAATTAGTCTTTGGTTTAGTTAATTTCTTGGTAGTTTATAGTTCATATATGCATTATGTTTTATAATATTTACGTTGGTATATGTATTATGTGTTATAATATTTAATTTTAGGAAGTTTGTAGAATCCTACGATTTTACGATCTGTTTTGTTAATTCCAATTTAAACCCCCTCTCCGATCATACTTAAGATCCCGATTTCGATTACCTTTGGAACTGCTTAACTGGATTGGAACGCCAAGTAGCTCTAGGTTCAGGGCCGCTTGCTATAGCAACTCACAGGGGAAGATCACATCTACCGAGATTGAAAAGAACCTTTTTTCGTATTATGGCGTTACTCGAAACATTCCATTAGTAGTGTATCGACGCTCCAATAAAAATACTTGTATGCATCAAAACCCCCAGGTTTTGAGAGTTAACGCATTAAGGGACAAATTTTAGCCAATGGCGCTGATAGCGAACTCGCTTTGGGGAAAAACGAATTAGTCGCTTCTATGCCATAGGAAGGTTACAATTTTGAAGATGCCATACTCATTAGCGAGCCCTTGCTCTATGAAGATATTTATACTTCTTTTAACATATGTAAATATGAGATTCAGGCTTGACATATCACGTGTCAAGCCAAGGCCCTGAAAGGGTCACTAATGAAATACCGCATTTAGAAGCCCATTTACTCCACAATTTAGGCAAAAATAGAAATGTAAGGCTTGGCTCTTGGGTAGAGGAGGGTGATACATTCATCAAATGACGTATCATCATCATCACCATTATGAGCAGATCGACGATTGCTAGCTCCTATGAGTCGAATACACATCAATTTGCGAGCCTTGCTGTTATCCGCTACATTCAAATAGGTCTGAGGTTGAATCATATCATTATTTTTATTATTTATTTTTAGGCAGAGTAAAGGGGGAAGAAAAAAAGAAATATTGTCTGTCCAAAAAACAAAACCTGCACTTCCGATTCGTTTGTCTCCCCAAAGCGAATTTTTTTTTTTTTGCTTTTGCCTTGCTCTCTTGCATTTCCAAATTTTATCCCAAAAGAATGAATCAAGTTCGCATAGGCATTTTGGACGCTGCTATTGAAATAGCCCTTCTAGGAATATTTTCTGTTACACCATTGATTTGGTTGTGTGCTTGTTTTGGGTACAAAATGTCACAGGTTCAAATCATGTCATCCCTACCTATTACTACTTGAGAGAGCACCAACGGGGAATTCTAGTAGTACTTTTAGAGACCACTTCTTCCCCAGACTACAAGTGAAAGAGAAAATGAAAAAACTACCAAGCAGCCCAAGCGAGACTTACTAGCTCCATGTGAATTATATCCCGTATCTTTATGATAGAATTATTCGATTATTGCTCCCTAATAATAGTGGAATCAATGGTGCAGAGTCAAAAAGGGATTCTCAACCAAGACTCTTGAGGAACCAATTTAATGAATCAACTTCTAAAAAGTTCCCTCGTTACCAATTGGTTTTGAGATGGAAACCCTTTAACAGGTTTGTAATGCATTAACAGGTTTGTAATGCAGACTTATGTACCTGGCGTGCATCTTTGTTTATCTCACGATATATGAGCGGATCATGCATAGGGGGAGTGTTAAGCTTTGCATACACTAATACACAACTCAAGCTCTTAGAATGAGGGGCTTGTGTGGATGAGAGGTTTTGGCTCCGGTTTTTGGTATTTGGATTTTTCTCTTTCATTGGTCCCATAATTTCTCTCTCTTATTTTTAATTTAATCATTACAAAACCCAATACCAAAACAAAAACATCCCTACAAAACACACCCTTGATAACCTGAGAGTTTTTGATTGGTGATTGGCCAAAAAGAGAAGGCACAATTCTGTCTATATGCATGCCATCTTGCATCTCTTCCTTAATTTGTACTCACTCCATTTAAAAATAGGTGTCTTTTTAGCAAAGAAAATAATTCAAAATAGTTCATTTTAGGATTTCTGAACACTTTTTACCCTTACTTTCCTAGTCTGCCTTTCTATTCTCCTAACTAGCCATGATCATTAATTACACTTGTATCTTCTATTACTGCCCTTCTATTCTCCCAATTAACCATGATCATTAATTGCACTTGTGTCTTCTATCACTTATAAAGATGGGTAAGTTTTGTCGACATATATTATCTCTTAGTCTGTGCGCACAAGGCTAAAAAGACAACTATTTTGAATGGAGGAAGTAGCTTTTTTCTTCCTTATCTTGGAATTCATCTGCATAAGATAACTCGGTTGCCACTTTCAACATATGAACAGACTTTAGATGTAAGCTGCATTTCTTTGTTACAGGTGGCATCGATCAAATTTGGAATGTGGGATAGAACATGTGAAGTTTCCCAAGATTCCAAACGACAAGGGGTAGAGAGCACAATATCAGAGAAATATGCATCTTGTGCACGAGTAGAGGTTGAAGCGGCGGAGAACGATGCTTTACTTGCTTCTAGGGATATCTTCGAGAGCCGACCTGGTGAGTTGCATCATACTTGTCTTTCATCGTCCCGTGTGCTTAATTGTGGTATTGTGCTAGTTTTTGTTGCATTGCTCTCTACTTCTCTTTCTCTCCATCACACTTACACACACACACACACACACTAAAATAAGGAACTGATATTTCTTTTTGTATAGTTAAAACTAATAATAGTGGAACTATACTTGGTTCTTCCTTGAAGTTCATAGAAGGTAATGGACTTAATTGATTTATTGGCAAATATTCTTGTTCAGGGTACATGTTTGAGGCTTTGTTTTCTATTAATGATTCTGAATGCATACCTGTCACTTTCTCTCACATTCTCTAGGTGTTTCTGTGGAAGATATCCTGAAGATCATTTCTGCACACTTAGAGGTTACTGATGATTTCTCAGACTATGAAAATCCTGCTCTCGAAAAGAAATTGATCTTCTTACGGAAGCTTTGCAAGTGTGAATGTTGGCTTACTGAACGATTTTCTGTTGATGACTTTGAATCCCTTGGTTTTGGGGAATTTTTTGCATTCTTAGTAAAATATGTAACTCTATTACCTCATGCATGTCAGAAGTACTTTTTGACTGATGACACTAGGGAGAAGCCTTCTTTGGAAGCTTGCATGAGCCAACTTCATTTGGATGTATTCTTGTCACAAGCTTCAGCTAGTCTGATGGACAATGAGTTTTTAAGTAAACAGAAAGTTTCCGAATTGCTTATGATGCAATATCCTTCTGTCTGTTTCACATTATTGGAAAATGGTTCTGGAAAAGATTTTCTGGATACTGTTAGAGATAAGAAAACCAACATCAACTCCAGCATAGTTTTATTTTCTGCAGCTCTAACTGCGTCTCATGAGAAAAGTTTCCCTGATGCTCATGTTACAACCAAAGATGCACTGGAAGTCCTTCTCAATGCTCCAATGTTGATAGACCTAAACTCATGGTCATTTTGGGACCTAAAGTTTGCACCTTCTCTAGGTCCACTTCTTAAGTGGTTACTGAATGAAGTCAAGACCAAAGAGCTGCTGTGTTTGATAACTAAAAGCGGGAAAGTTTTGCGTCTTGATCATTCTGCTACTGTGGATTCATTTGTTGCAGTTTTCCTTCAGGGATCCTCCTACCAAACAGCTGTAAAGTTATTGTCCTTGTTTGCACTATATGGGGGTGAGCGCAATGTTCCTCTGTCCCTTCTGAAATGCCATGCAGAGAAAGCTTTAGAAATCCTTCTCAAGAGTTCTACCAACAGGGAAGCAGATGTGGGTAAGAAGCCCTTTTGTGCTGATATACAGAAAAGCAAAATTCAGTTAAACAAGGCAATTTCGCTAGTATCAAGATTTACCCTCGAGTGTCTTGGTTATCTACCAGAGGAATTCCGCAGCTTCGCTGCGAACTTATTGCTTGCAGGGTTTCGAGCTATTGTGAAAGATGCTCCTTCAGCAATTTTAGCTGAATGCAAACACAAAGAGGACCGTCTGATGCTCCATGAATTAGGATCGTCGCTAGGTATACTAGAGTGGGTAGATGATTACAAGTCCCCATGTTTATCCCTATCCAACAAAGCATCTGATATTTATGTAGCGGAAGATGCATCAAACAGTTTTCCTTGCTCTGAGGACGAAGTTATATTACCTGTTGTGGCAAACTTGCATATTGTAACATCAGAAAAAGACAAAGCTACGGTGAATGAAGTTGTGGTTTCAGGTGATAGTTCTGGCAATGACGGCATTCAGCATATATCTGAGCTACAGAGAGAAAAGAAATGTACATTTGTTATTGAATCTATTAGGCGTGAAGAATTTGGCCTGGACCCAAATCTTTCGGTTTCCGAAAGTAGCATTCTACAGAAGCAACATGCTCGCCTAGGTAGAGCACTCCATTGTCTTTCACACGAGTTATATTCTCAAGATTCACATTTTCTTCTCGAGCTTGTAAGTTTGCAACTATTGCCTTATGCTTCCCTGCACTTACTAGTATCACATTCTCATCCAGTTAATATATTTTTTGAGGCGGTTGTAGAACTTGCACAGTAATTTTAATTTCATATCACTGCAGGTTCAGAATGCTGATGATAATATCTATCCAAGACATGTGAAACCAACTCTGACATTCATTCTTCAGGAGGGAGGGATTGTTGTTCTGAATAATGAACTAGGGTTTTCAACTGAGAACATCAAAGCGCTATGCGATGTTGGAAATTCAACAAAGAAGGGATCTAGAGGTGGATACATTGGGAAGAAAGGGATTGGCTTCAAATCAGTATTTCGGGTATAATAAAGAACAAGCCTCCTAAGTTTTTGTTGTCCTTGTTTTTCGCAGTCTTTTATAGAAATGAAAAATGTATTGAAATGTTCAGTTTACACAAATGAGCCCTAAACTTTTGACCTCTCTAGAAGACTAGAATGTCCAATTCTCTGAGGTGGTATCAATATAGTCCGTTTTTGATCTTTATGTATTTTCCTTGACAAAAATTCTAATACTATTATACTGTTTAAAATTAAAAACCTAGATATTGTCACATGCTGGCCACTAGAGCTAACTCAGCACACAGTTGTTCACTGTGGGAGTATTATGGCATTTTGCATTGTGCTGGATGAAAATCTCGTAATAATGAAATGTACCAAATGGAAAACATCTTTAATTTTTCTGCCATCAATGTACTGATTCTGTGCAATTAAATTTATGCAATTATATGATTCAATTGCTTATCAGAATTTGAACTTCACTAACATTTCTGTGAAACTGTAGTTGAGCCATTTTTGAATAGCTTGGCTAATCATTATTTTGTGTGCTGAATTCCATTTGGTTTTCTGTAGGTTACAGATGCTCCAGAAATTCATTCTAATGGATTTCATATCAAGTTTGACTTAAGTGAGGGCCAGATTGGTTTTGTTTTACCAACAATTGTACCCGCATGTGATGTAGACTTGTTTAGCAGCCTGGCTTTCGTAGATACTGATCCAACCGATCGACATTTTTGGACTACATGCATTATACTTCCTTTTCGATCAAAGCTTACAGAAGCATCTTCTGTTGAGAACATCATTTCTATGTTTTCGGATCTTCATCCTTCCTTATTACTTTTCCTTCACCGCCTGGAATGTATCAGGTTCAGAAACATGCTCACAAATTCATTTAACATCATGAGGAAAGAAATTGTTGGAGAAAATATTGTAAAGGTTTCGTTTGGTAAGGAGGTATTAACGTGGTTTGTGGAATCTCGGAAATTACGAGCTGATCTGACTCGGCATGATGTCCAAACAACTGAAATCTCGATCGCATTTGCATTGGAAGAATTAAGCAATGGGACTTACATTCCAAAGCTCAAACAACAGTGTGTTTTTGCATTTCTCCCCCTACGAACCTATGGCCTAAAGTTTATCATCCAAGGTGATTTCATGCTTCCTTCTTCAAGAGAAGAGGTGGATGGAGATAGCCCGTGGAACCAGTGGTTATTATCAGAGTTCCCTGACTTGTTTGTTATGGCGGAGAGATCTTTATGTAGTCTCCCAAGTTTTAAGAAGAATCTGGGAAAAGGAGTTTCAGCTTTTATGAGCTATGTTCCCCTTGTAGGAGAAGTGCATGGGTTTTTTTCTAGTATTCCTCGGATGATCATATCTAAATTATGTACATCAAATTGCTTACTTTTAGAAGGGGACAGCTATGGATGGGTTCCTCCATGCAAGGTTCTTAGGGGCTGGACTGAACAAGTTCGAACTCTTTTGCCGGATAGTTTGGTTTGGGAACTCCTTGGCCTTGGATACTTGAAGAAAGATATAGTTCTATCAGATTCGTTAGCAAAGGCACTTGGTATTGAGGAATATGGGCCCAAGATCTTGCTTCAGATAATTTCTTCTTTATGCCATACAGATGGAGGCATCAAATCAATGGGCCTCAGCTGGTTATCTTCTTGGCTGAATGCCTTGTATGAGATGTCTCTTCTTAATTCCATTCAAAGTTCTGTAGATTCTTGGACCGAATCAGATGTTGTGAATAGCCTCAGAAAAATACCATTTATCCCCCTCTTGGATGATATATATGGATCAATCAGCGAGGGTACAATCTGGTTGAATGTTGATACCTTGAGCCACGTAGTTGATCATGAGTATGGCCGTGAAGCTTATCCAAACCTATTTGCCAAACTTCGAATTGTTAACCCTGCCCTTTTTGATGGTTCTATAAGTACGAACTTAGCTTCGATACTTTATAAAGTTGGTGTCCGACGGTTATCGGGTCATGAAATTGTAAGAGTACACGTTTTGCCAGTTATTTCTGATGAAAAATTCACCAGAGGGAATAAGGATTTGATGGCCGAGTACCTCTCTTTTATAATGGTCCACCTACAATCAAGTTGCCCAAACTGTACCGTGGAGCGGGAGCACATCATCTCAGAGGTCTACAGTAAAGCTTTTATTTTGACAAACCATGGCTACAAACGACCTGCTGAGGTGCCAATCCATTTCAACAAAGACTTTGGCAATCAAATTGATGTAGACAAGTTGATTTACGGCATTGACATGAATTGGCCTGAGGTTGACATCATGTATTTGAAATACTCAGTTGACAGAACCTCATCCAAGGGAATGTTGGAGTGGAGGGAATTCCTGAAGGAAGTCGGCGTCAGTGACTTTGTGCGAGCAGTACAAGTTGAGAAGGCAGTGGAAAAAATGCCCCATGTTCTAAATGATAAGATGTGGGACAAGGAATCTTTCCCCCCAGGATCAACTATCCAAGATTGGGAGTCTCAAGAATTATTGCATTTGCTATCTCGAGTGTCCTCAAGTGGTAACCGCAAAAGGTGTAAGTACCTTTTGATGGTTATTGATACACTCTGGGATGCCTATTTCAGTGACAAGCTTACCGTTTATTGCACTATTAATGGAGAAAGCAAATCTTTCAAGTCTTCATTAGTAAGCATCCTCAAAAATGTTCGGTGGATTGCTTCAAGTGTGGATGATGAGCTTCATTATCCGGAAGATCTGTTCCATGATTGTGAAGCAGTGCGCTCAATTTTAGGAGATTATGCACCATATGCTGTTCCAAAGGTGTGCTTGATTATCATATGCACATTTTCTTTTGTAACTGCTTATTTTGGTAAGGCTGCAGGTTGTTTAGAACATGAGGTTTTTCCTCCTTTCTACATTGTTACATATTCCTTGTGCGTGAATAAACTTTGTCCATTTGTTACATCGATGTTCAGAATGGTATGATCAAAGTTATTTGTACCTATGTATGTTTATATTGAATGCTGTCTTAAGCAGACTCTCCTCAAACTTTCATACCTGGTTTCTTGAACTATTAAATAAGTGGTGAGCACAAGTGAAACCAATTGTAATGTTAGATTTCCCCCTTTTTTTTTTCCTATATCAAAATGGGACCCTTTTTTCTCTTTCCCTTGTTTAGGTTTTAATCCTAAACTAAGTTATCTAGATCCTTCATGTTCACCAAAGTACCCACTGCCAACATTACATGGCATGAGGTGGGGTGGATTTCCACCTCTTTGTTAGATTTCCACCTCTTTGTACTATCGTCTTTGTTCTAATAAAATTACATGGCATGGGTCATGGGTGTTGGTGTTGTAGATTCGCACAACATTTGGTGCAAAATCCTAGTATTTTGGTGGACCAGACAGCTAGATTTCTACTTGCAACTGATCGTCGTAGCCTAGTTCTCAAGTAACAATGAAAGATAAATGCGGTTGATAAACAAAGAAACATTCCTGTCTAGAAAAAATTCACACCCACTATCTTTTATGTTCTCATCGGCTTTGGATGTAGCTTTTTATGATTCTTTATTACTCTGATATGAATGTGGTCCTCCTTTTAACTGACAAGAGGTTTCACCAATTTTCTGATTGAAACAGGTCCAGAATGAGAATCTGCCAAGTCATATTGGTTTTAAAACTTGCATCACCCTTGGTGACATTTTATCGGTTGTTGAAGTTTGGAGAAGATGTGGAACCCCGTTCAGTGCTAGGTATTGCTACTTCTTCTTGCACCTTAATGGAAAAGAATTTTTTGTAGTTGAACTTTGATACTTTGCACTTATTAGTGCTTTGGCAAGACTGATTTGAAGTTCCCAATTATGCTTTGCTACCACCATGCACGCAGATCAGTATAAGGATCTGTTCAAGCTTAACCCCCACATGTCTCAAGTTTGAGCCCTAGGAATGCAGCTAGTCAGCTACATTAAACTTGGTAGGGAGACCTTTACTTCCCTTGTTCTACGCTCTCGCCTGACTCGAATCTAGATTAGTTGACACCAATGAGGTGACGGGAATTTGAAGCGGGATGGTTAAGACAAAAAAAAAAAAAACAATATTGAAGGAGTGTGTGAGATTTTTCCTTTGGTTATTTTGCTTTTTACCTAACACACTTTGTTCTTTAATTATTAATCCTTTTTTATTTTTAAATATTAATCAATTTAGCGGGCAAGCACAGAATTGCTTTGGTGTGGGTTATTTTCAGCCTTCCTCAATTAATTAGAAGGCTAATAGCTTGTTTGTATTAGTCTTTGGGTATTTTTTCCATTCATTAAGCATGTTTGATAATTGATAACAATACGCTTTTTTCAAGTGTGTACAAACTCATCGAGTCATTGTTCACAAAAAAAATTAGAGTGGACAATACGCAATATGTTATTATTATTATGTAAATACTAGCGTACAACCCGTGCCCGAGGGCACGGGATTTCAAACACTCCACGCTTCCCACAGGCGAGGGCCCCACGCGGGCAGCCTTTGTCCCCCCTTTTGTTCTTTTCCTTCCTTTTTCCCGTGCTCTCTCTCCCTTTGGCAGACAAAATCCCTCTCTCCCAACCATAAGATGTAACCCAAAACCGTTGGATTCAACAGTTGCCTCTACAGTAAAAAAACCAATGTGATTTATACTATAGATTAGTACAAATTGCGGTAAAGTATCTTGTGGTTTCAAGTTTTCACTAATGCCTTATCAATTTCAACAATAAAGTACTTTAACCTATTCAATTTCTTCAGACCCAGCAATCCGGTTCTTAGCTTCTCAAAAATTATTCTTTTATTTCAATCTTTATGGCAAATTACCTTGATGCCCTTACAATGTCAACCATATATCTTGACCACATATTCAGACTCAAAAGCCAAATTGTACTTCAAAGGTGCAAAAGTGAAGACCTCGTTTGTTAGGAGAGTTGCAATGGGATCCTGCGTTCACGAAAACGCTGAAATTGTGATTTTCTCCCCAAAACCGTGTGCTAAAAATGGTCTGAGTGTGATTAAAGGTTTGTGTTGCATTGAAGATCAATCATATGAAGCGGGAAATCTTGGAGTGCTGTTCAGAATCCATGAAAGTCAGAAGCTTGGGAGCTAATCAGTTTAGAGAAAATGTAATGACGGATGACTATCCTGAGAATTTTGTCCTATTCAACACTACTCAAGTTTTATGTTAATTTCCTTTCAACCAAAAAAAAAAAAGTCAGAAGCTGAATGAAGATGATAAATGTTTTCTTTTTCTCTCCTAACTGGGATCTGGGTGTGTTTGTGTGGCAGAATATAGCAGAGGGGAGAAAAATATGGGGCAGGGGGAAGTAATAGAAACTGTTTTGGAGAGAGTAGTGTGTAGGTGGGTATTATATAATGTAACAACCATGGGCATATCTGTCCTGGCACATCTGTCCTTGCATTTCCAACAGTTGTAAGGGCTCTGGGGAGTGCAATGTATCACATTACGTTTGGAATTTCAAGTCAATTTGGAGGGATTGGAGTTGATTGAAAAAATTAAATAGTTGAAGGTATTTTATTGTCAGGTTAAAAAGTAGAAGGTAATGACCCGTAAAGTTAGAAACCACCGGGTATGTTTCTGTAATTTGCTCTTATTATTATTAGTATTATTAATGCTCTCAGTGATACATATTCCTTTTAGTGGCCCTTTTCATTAAGGAATCCCAACAAAGATTTCTTGCCGTGAATTACCTATTAACCCCACACACAACTGATTACAACCACTCATTTCAAACTTTTTTTGTTCAAGTCAACGAGTCTCCTTAAACGAAGTGCCAAGTCGAAGTGACCACTTAATTTGGAATCAGAGGGAGTTTTTCCATTTGATTTTAAGGTTTTATGACAGGAAGGTCGACCATGGAAGCTTGTATCTATTAAGTTTATTGATGGACGCTATATGGAAGGGAAAAACGATGTATATGTGATATTTATTGATTTGGAGAAGGCGGATGATAGTCCCTAGAGAGTTTTTTGGTCGGTATTAGAAAAGGAAAGGGTTAAAATGAGATACATTGAGGTTGTTGAAGATATGCATCAATGTGTGTTAGAACCTCAACAGGAGAGAGGTGCGAGTTTCTGATCACTATACTATAACTAGTATTTCATTACACGAACGCTCAGCCTTAAGTCCTTACCTTTTTGCCGCAGGGATGGATAGAGTCATAGACCAACCAAACATTTACAATATGACATACCAAGTTGCATGTTGTTTGCTGACAATAATTGTGCTTATTGATGTAACAAAGGGTGGAGTCAAAATAAGTTAGAAGAGTGAAGAAAATCCCTAGAAGTCAAAGAGTATAAAATATGTAGAGCAAAACATAATATATGGTATGTAAATTTAATGGTAAAAACAATATTAATGGAAGGTTAGGTTAGACAAAGAAGAATTAGTACAAAGGCAACTATTTCGATACTTAGGATCAATTATTAATCAAAATACAAAGGTAGGAGAGGATGTTAATCTTAGATTAAAATTTGACTCGGTGAAATCAAAGAGTGCACCTGGGGTGCTATGTGATTAGTCTCAAGTCTCAACCGGTCAAGTTAAAGAGAAAAATTTACAGGACATCTATTAGACCCGCACTACTATATGAAGCTGAGTGTTGGGCTTAAGAAAGAACATTGCAAAAAGTGGACCACCTCAGAAATGCAAAAGCGAAGATGGATGTGTGATGAAACTTGAAAAGGTAATATTCGTAATTAACAAACATGACAGACAGTAAAAGTTGCTCCTATCATAGAAAAAATGTGAGAAGAATAGCTTGAGATGGTTTGGCACATATAATGTAGGCCTCCCAATGCAGCGGTAGGGATATATCAAAGTTAACATGATCATCCATAGTAGAAAAGATATGAAAGACTGTTACCTATGTGATAACTTGACATTGGAGCATACTGAATGATTAAAAAGGATCCATATAGCACACCCTAAGTGATTGGGACAAAGATTGAGTTGAGTTGGGTTTTGGTTTTCTGATGAGTGGGATACAGTAAGAGGGAGATGGAGAGTAAGAGGTGAGTCCAAAGAGGGAGATAGTGGAATTAAAAGTAACTTCCAAGTTCCAATATTCTGAAGAAAAGTTTATATGCTGATGTGGCAGGAAAAAATTAGAGTGGTAGACAGCGGTTATTACTGCTGTAAAATTCTCCCCGACTATTTCTTCCACGAATTCTTTACTGTTAAAGTTATGGCATTTTGAGAATATCTCTGTACTATGAAAGCTGTTTATAGTACGATTGATACTCATCTCGATGGTTCAATGGCCTATGATTTCCGTGGCAGCATATCACAAATGTCCAAGTTCTATACATTCATTCGGAATGAGATGGCTACTTCAAAGCAGGAAATTGTAGAGAACTTATGCACTGGAGCTTTTGTCTTTGTTCCTATTTCATCTGCTTCAACTAGTGAAGAAGTTGTACCTGGTGTGCTTTTATCTCCTCAAGAAGTGTATTGGCATGATGATACTGGTTCTGTGGAACAAATTAAGATGATCCATCCCCAGCGTGACTTAGATGTGGCTCAGCAGCCCCTAAGCAAAATGTTGAGCAACATTTATCCGGACCTTCATGACTTCTTTGTTAATGATTGTCGAGTAAATGAGTATCCTTCCCTCCGTGGCTACTTCCAAATTTTGCTTCAGTTATCAGCCGTAACTACTCCATCACAGGCAGCTAAAAGAGTGAGCAGATTAATTCTAGGCTATTTATGGTATATCAAAATACCCGTATTTGTATATGCCTTGAAGTCTTCTTTCCTTTCTCAGGTTTTCCAAGTTTTTCTGGAATGGGCTGATGGAGTCCAATCTGGAACACTGAATTCAGAGGATGTTGATTACTTGAAAGCCACTCTTGAGAAAAAAGAATCTATGGTGCTGCCCACTTCATCAGACAGATGGGTTTCTCTACATCAATCCTTCGGCCTTGTGTGTTGGTGTAACGATGAGAAATTGGCGGAGGAGTTCGAGAATTTGAACAATATTGACTTTCTTCATTTGTGCGAGCTTAGTGATGAAGAAACTGAGATGCTTCATGCAAAGATGTCCGTCCTCATGCAAAGACTAGGAGTCCCTTCTCTTTCGGAGGTTCTCTCTCTCTCTCTCTCTCTCTCTCTCTCTCTCTCTCTCTCTCTCTCTCTCACATCCCATCAACCCCTGGACAATTTGTTGGTTTTGTTGTGTGTGTTGTAGATAGGGGGTTTTGTTGTTCTGTTAGATATTTCAGGTTTTCTAAGATCACGTGTTACATAAACACGAAAATATTAATCAACATAACGTCTATTTGACCTAGCAATACTTGTATCCTCCGTTATCATGCCCTGTCATCCAACTTAAGATAGCCTAAGCCATAGTTTATCTTGAAATCTTGGTGAGAAATACGAATTACTATGCCATATGTACATGTGAGACATCGTGACTCTAAGATACACAACATAGAAAAAACTTACAATCTTGGATATTAAACTTTATTCACTATTGTTTAATTGCATCGTTGAACATTCTGAAGGCTTCGATGAGTGACCCCAATTTATGGAAAGTGCTGCAATAGTAAAGTGGATAGAAATAGAATCCATATCATAAACTTTGGTATCTCGTAATGAAGTAGTTCCCTTGAAGCTCGAGCCATTTCATCCTTGACGGCCGAGTATCGGTCAACTTAGAAATGGCCCCCATTGGATCGTGGCCTTTCAATGAAAATATTTATCTTCTAGCATTTTGTACTTAAAGTAGATAAGCTTATCCCAAATCATTGTTGCTGTAGAAAGCTATATGCATTCAAGACCATCTCCTTCATAGTTTTCACTCTTTAAATTTGGATTTCCAATTTATTCATTGTTGGAGACACATGTAAAAGCCATGAATATATGGATTTCCTTTCATATGTTTGCCATTTTCATGCGGGGACTAATTTAGCAGTAGGAGTATCAATAAGTACAGGGTCTTTAAGCCGATGACATATTCATTATCTTCTTCGTGCTTGAACACTTTGAAAGAGAATGAGAGATGGTGGAATGGTGGATCGAGGATTATTAATGTTAGGATTGTCTTCTAAGTTGTGTTTGGTAGCTAACATATGCACCGTAACTTCTTGATCCTTGTACTTCATCTTACTCCCTACGTCGCTAAATGAGTGTCCTGTTTTGAATTATTTGGATCATTTTTTTAATGAGAATTGACTTCTTGTTGCCAAGTTAGAGAAAATGGTATTGTTAGTTTACTAAATAATTTTAAAAAGATTGAAATTTTATAATATAAAACACAATGAATATGTGTTAAATAATTATTTTAATAAAAATTAAGTTGACTTTTTAAAAAACAAATAGGACACTTATTTAAGAAGAAGGGAGTATATACTTTTATAACTTGTGCTTCACTTATGCATGTCAACCATGTCTGTTGGAACTTCTTAGAACAATGACAAGATATTAGCAAGTCTAAAGCACATTTATTTTCCATGTACATCTTCTTATAATCCGTAAGGCTATACCTAATTACAGGTGTCAACATTCTTCTATCTTTATAAATATACTTGAGACAATCTTTATCAAATTTTAAAACGTTTACCATTATTTGTTATGGGTCTCTTTTTGCAGGTTGTTACACGTGAGGCAATTTGTTATGGCCCAACAGACAGTAGTTTTGAAACTTCATTGGTCAGCTGGGCTCTTCCTTATGCTCAGCGCTACATCTATAATGTACATCCTGATAAATATCTTCAACTCAAGTTATCTGGATGTGAAATCCTTAATCGCCTGCATATTGTGGTTGTTGAGAAGTTGTTCTTTAGGAATGTCATAACAAGATCCAAAATTACATCTAAGAAGCGATTTGAATGCAACTGTCTCATGCAGGTATGTAGTTTCACATATCTATATTTGGTGTACATGCACAATCTAAAAAATACATGAACATGGTAAACTTTATGCCCCAATGAAGAACCGGGGTCTCCCAAAGTGGGAGGCCATGAATTCAATTGTTTTCCAGTGCCCTTTAAGGCCAAAAACTATAATATTAACTTTGTCGATCGAGAAAAGCGTTACTCCCCTCATCCTATTTCAAGAGTTACACCTTTCATTTTAGGATGTCCCATTTGAAAAGTTACATTTCCCTTTAAGCCATGACATATGACAAGATTACCCTCTCTTCTTACAAAAACAAAAAATGTAGGCCTCATATGAAGGGGTATTAAGGATATTTTACACGTTTCAACCTCTTTCTTAAGCTCCATATCGAGTCAAAGTGTAACTTTTGAAGTGGGACAAAGTATATTATACTCCCTCTACCCCACTTGAATGGTTGCACTTTGATTAGACACAAAATTTAATAAATGGGTTGAAAAAGGGTAATTGTCATAAAAAGCTCTTAAGTGCATGGTCCATGTATATTTCCCCAAAAAGTAAGGATAATGTGGTCAAGTGGGATGGCCCAAAAAGAAAACGTAACTCTTCAAGTGAGACGAACAAAAAGGAAAATATAACCCTTCAAATGGGAAACAGGAGTCGCTACTATGTTGTCATTAACCATTTGACTTTCCTTGTGTGTCGTAGGGGCTTATTCAAATGAGAACCTAAATAATTTAGGAATTGTAACAACCACTAGGATCCATGATTTAGATATTTATGGATCGTCGTTGATATTTATGGATCCTAGTTGATATTTATAGATCTTAATCAAAATAATATTAGCATTCACAAATATCGACCAGACACCATAAATATTAATTATAATCCATAAATATGCACTAGAATCCACAAATATAATTTTTTTAGATCCTAGTGGTTCTTAGGTTTCTAGATTATCTATGTTCTCATTTGAACATGTATATATATAGGGGCGCGCTCCAATAGAAACCTAAATATCTTCGAAATCGTAGACACAGTAGCAAAAATGTGTTCGAGAATTCACCAACATAGTACCGAAAATTAGTATTTAAATTTCTAATGTGTATGAAATTCAACGATTATCGAAATTGGTTCCTTCGATATTTAGGTTCTCATTTGAGCCGCTACCTATATTATATATATATAGGAGCGTATTCCGCTACAAACCATAAATATCGAACAAACGTGCGAACTAGTTGTATCTTAGTATATTTTAGTTGTATCTTAGTTATATTTTTATTGTATCGTATAAAATAACGAAGATACAAAGATACAACAAAAATATAATAAGATACAATTAGATCTTACTTAGATACAACAAAAAAAACTAAGATATAACAAAATTAACGAAGATACAACAAAAATATACTAAGATACAACGGGTTCGCACGTTAGTACGATATTTGTGGTTTGTAGCTAATAATTTTTCTCTCTCTCTATATATATATATATAAATTATAAGCACGAATCCCTTTTTTCTTTATCCTCTACAAATTGGGCTCTTTGATATCCATTTTATAAATTTGAAAGAAAAAATAGGAATCATCAATTTTTTTGAACAAGTCTATGGCAATAGTGAAAAACTTTTAGAAGTATAGACATATCAGGAGTAAAAGCCTCATTTTATTGACGAAAGCTAATGTACATTTCATGGGTATTTTCGGTTAGTAAAATTTACGTAGATCTTTCTAGGCAAACATCTACTAAAATTTGAAAAAAAAAAAAAAAAGATTAGAAAGGAAAGGGGAAAAAAGATGAAGTTAGTTACACTTCTTTAAAGCAAAATTTTAGATTATTTTATTCTTACTAATCTTTTAAGAAAGGGGAATTTTGATAAATACCTTAATTAATAAAAGTCATCTACTAATAATAAAAAATGGTTGATTGAGAAAAGAAAAAAAATAGTTTTTTTTTTTGGGGGGGGGGGGGGACCGAAAAAATAATGGGCAAACAACTATATGCGTAAATTATATTCCTAATTTTAATATTTTTTTTTAAAATAAATTA
>JAOWAN010000054.1:2426279-2436637 GCA_028566635.1 Lobelia cardinalis | reverse complement strand
ATAGAATCAACTTTATTGGGCCCAAGGTGATATTCAATGAATATTTCATGATCATAAATGGAACTGCATATTACTCTTGCTGAAACTTTTCTTCCTCGCAATAGATAACTTTTGCAGAAACTAATTTTGTTCCTTTACATTAAATACTATGGGGGACCTGTTCCTCATTACCTTTATAGTTCTCTCCTTTTTAACGTATATCTTCTGCCTTTTCTTTTCATTACTCTTCTCCCCCTTCTACTTCGAGGGTATCTTGTTAGCTATTATCTGGTCTTCTTTATTGTTTTCTCTTATAATCTTATAATTTTTTTTTTTCACTTTCATTAAAGCCATCAAACAATATTGGAGAGGGGCATTTGTTCTTGTTCATTGTTGATATGATGAAACTAATAATGAAGGGAAATCTGCTATATTGCCAGAGATAAGCTAATATCATACTTTTAAAACACGATATACATATTAATGTGGCTCTCTCTAGCCGCTTAAGCTTTCAAATGAGTTGCAGAGTTGGTTACTTAACATGGTTTAACATGGTATCAGAGCTCTAGGTTTGGCGAGGACTTGGGTTCAAATCTTACCGCTTTCATTTATCCTATAAAAAATATTTTCATGGGTATGTAATGGCCCTATATTACAAAGTGCACATATATTGGCACAATTTGGCCCTCTCCTCACGTGCATTATCCTATAAAAAAAATATTATCATGGGTACGTATTTGCCCTATATTACAAATTGCATATATATTGGCACAATTTGCTCCTCTCCACATACGCACGTGAGGGGAGTGTTAAAGCATGATATACATATTAATGTGGCTCTATCTACCGGCTTAAGCTTTTAGATGAGTTGGTTACTTAACACATACTATATTGATCTTTCCAAATAAAAGAAGATACATCTGTCTTCATGATTGATGTAATATGGTAAGTACGATGTGCGAATATCTTACCGAACAGTCCTAATATGGACCGAGGAGAAGAGAAGGGATTGAAGGTTCAACTGCCAGGCCTCTAGAGTGGGTAGAGATTTAAAATGCTTATTGTTGCATAGAGCCATTTTTTTGCAAAATGGGTGGTAGTGTATAGGCATGGTGACCTGCAGAGCATCTGATGAGGTGGAGACACATGTTTAATGTTGGTGGCATGTTTAATGTCTATCCCGTTCATTCCTCAATTAGCTTTGGAGATAGTGGTTCCCTTACCGTGTTTGGGAGGAGACAATATACAGTACACAGAAATGTACCTGGCCAGGTCTAGGTATATCCTGGTTAAATGTGCAAACAAAAAATCAAAAGATATACATATTATCGTAATAACTTATGTGAAGTTCTTATGTGAAAACTTCATATAAGTGTCTTAAGAAGTGTGAAGTCATCTTTCAATTTACTAATAAAGATTTGCTTGATATTTAGAAAAGGAGAAGGTGTCCATGCATTTCCATTTTAATTGTGGTGGCCAATCTACGATTTTAATAATTTTACTAAAAAATTAGTGGAGTGAAAGTGTATAATTTGCTGATTAGTACTGATGAGTGATGATAGTAATTGATTTCTTACTTTCTTTTATTTGCAATTAATGCACGCTGTCACTAAGCGTGTGGCTACACTGCAATTAAAAAAACCAGGATTCCTGGGAAATCTCGTAGCGGACTAGAATCATGGAATTTTCAAGTGTGGCAAAAGATAAAGATATTTGATTCTGTGATTTTGCAGCCAAACAGTATCCGTGTCATGGGTGACAAGGCTACTGCCAGGGAAACTATGAGGAATGCTGGTGTTCCCACTGTACCAGGAAGTGAGGGATTATTACAGGTTTTTCTGTCAACTAGACATCAACATGAAAGGTTCAATTTAATCAAAGATCAAATTTGGTAATCCTTGTCTGCTTACTTTTTTGTATTTATTGCCATTATTAGAGTACTGAAGAAGCTATCAGAATTGCAGATGAGATTGGCTACCCTGTGATGATTAAGGTAATATATCAAATTACTCTTGGTTTATATAACGTTTTGAAACTATATTATTTGGTATTGCTATAGCAGTTTTAGACTACTCATAATTGGACAGTCAGCAGTGTTTTTCGCTGCTATGATTGTAACCTGTGATCTATTTCGGATAATAAATAATCAAACAATCTCCACCTTTATCTTTTCTTTTCTGTTTTATCTGGGAAGAGAAACTCATACATTCTTACTGCCATGACTGAGACCTCACGTTGATTTATTCTTTCTGCTTTCATTTCATAAGAATACTAGCTGTATTAAATCTTGGAATGCAATTTCTTCATGCATTATTTGTTTAATAGATAATGATCTTTACATAAAATATAAAGAACTAAAATGCAATAACTGCTGTACTGTACCACATCATTACATTTATGATCGTACTATTCGACACTCCAATGCATTTCCCCCCTCCAAGTGTAGCACTCTCTCTCTCTCTCTCTCTCTATATATATATATATATATATATATATATACACACATATATACATACATTTTCGGCCTCTGCTTCTTTCTTCTCTCCTATTTGAGCTCAGTTGTTCTTATATAGTGGCTGAACTCGGCAGCTTGTCAATAACGGACTGCAGGACATTGCACATTTAGTCGAGGAATATTTTCCATAACTGATGCATTCTTACTGCTACCTTTGACTGAAGGGATTGGAAAGAGATTGAAATATAGAATTATGAATCACTTGGAACTATCTTATGTTTGAAATCAGCTTTTTATGTCATATTTTCTCGAAAGATTGCCATTCAGATTAACACACGTGAAGATTATCTGCTATTGTATAAAAGGGAATGTGGATTGAAAGTAATGCAGTTTTTATTTTATGTTTAAAGGCAACGGCAGGCGGTGGAGGACGTGGAATGCGTCTTGCTAAAGAGCCCGGAGAATTTGTGAAGCTGTTACAGGTATCTAAACTAATAAAAACTAGTTACTTGGTAGCTAATCTCTTTTTCTCTTTATTTCTGTTGGTTCCTTTTGAGCTTGAATACCTATTGCTCCTATTTATCGGTCATTTAAAAAAAAAAAGATCAAGAACAAACAAATGAAATCAAATTTCGAGAAAGTAAATCGTTGTTCTAACATTTGTTTTTAGAACATGGGATTTCATTCTTTTGTTTTTAATCATTTTTCTATCAAGCTAATCAGTTAAGTGTAAGTAGCAATCAGTTTTCTAGAGACTTTCTAAGAAGTTTAGCAATTATAGTGAGTAGTAATATATAGCAATCGATCGACTATTTAATATTTGAGTTCAAAAAGTGAATCCCATCATAGGCGACTCATAAAATGTTTGCATTCTTTTGAACTTTATTTTAAATCTAAATTTAATATCAATATGATTTTGAATGTATACGTGGCCTAACCAATGTTGTTGGGAGCATGGTAGTGCAAAAGTGCCATTCCAACTTTCTTATCATAACTCACTTTACTCCACTTCATATGTAGAATATATACACGACCGTTAATGAATTTGCTTTCTTGCATTTTATGTAAATCCATATAATCACATGATTCATGAATAATATAAAACAACAATATTCTTATAACTTGATGTAGCAAAGCATTTTTCTTTTCTTATCAATGACTGTATATAATAGGACTTATTAATTTGGTTTATCATAAGGTTAAATTTTCTTTGATCATAAAAGTTTTCCATTTCGTTTAAATTTCTATTGGATTGTCCTAGTTCATTTGAAAATTAATTTGAAAGTTCTCAAAACAATTTATGATTTCATTTATTTTTGTAGTTTAGTTATTTTCAATCTCTATTACATCGATTGAAAATTTCACCTCTTTTTATTTGTTATATATATATCTTTGTGACTTTATGATAATAGATCAATTACACATATTTTAAGTAATACAATAAAGAAACAATACAGGATTAAACGTTTTTAAAAGAGGCATTTTAGGAGAAAAATTATTAATGTTCTCGATAAATAAATAAAGACTTAATGCAAACAAAATTCTTGTAAACCTGTATCATCAATCGTAGAGAATATGAAGTACAGATAAAAGGACTCCTAATTCATTTTCATCTAAAATATCACTTTTAATCGTTGGTCTAACTTGTAATTTTACTAATTTTCCTCTCAAGCTTATAGAAATCCTAAAATATCTCTACTTTAAGATTTAAATTAGTTCAGTGTTTTATTCCTAAAAGATCTCTAGTCTGCTTTTATGGTCAATTTAGTTCTTTGAACTGATATGATGTGAAATGTTTCCCATCATATCATTATCCTGAAAGATATTCTTTTTAGGAAGCTCTAAAACATATGGGATCATGAGGTAGGGAAAAGACTCCTAATCACACAATTTTAAAAAAAGAAAAAAAGAAAAGGCTTCTCGAAATATACACTTTTTGTAGTATAATTATTCTAAAATTAGGGTCTTTACATAGATAGGAAGGGTAGTATTGAAATACAAAAGTCAAAACACTTTAGGGGATCCGTGCTTTTATATATAGTATGATGTATGATGGAGCCTTGCTGTTAACTAGAACCACAGTCGGAGATTAGCTCCCAATCACTATTGGAGTACACCAACGATTGACCTTAAGTCCTTATTTTCTTGCCTTAGTAATGGATAAACTAACCATGCATGTACAATATGATATCCCATTGTGTATGTTGTTTGGCGATGATTGTGTCCTTATCAATGAAACAAAGAATGGAGTTGGTGTTGGTCATAACTTCCAATGCGAAAAAAAGAAAGGTTTCCCCTTTTAGCCCTTCATTTACTTGCTCGATATGTAATTAATGACTGATTGATAATGTAAATACAAAGGTGGTTAGGGGCAAAATATCTTAGGTATTGATTTTCATTGACTTTGTGAAATGACCAATATCTTTAAAAAAAAAAGGTGGCCAATATTAACGAGACCGAGGGAGTAGAAAAGTGGAGAGGCATGTTATAGGTCAAAGGGTTTAAAATAAGTAGGACTGTAGGAGCAAAAAGAATATATGATTTGCAACTTTAGTGATAGGAGTGTTGATGGAGATAAAGTTAGGTTAAGCAGTCAAGAAGTACCACAAACGACAATCATTTCAATACATTCGATTAATTATTAATCAAGATGACGAGATGGGATGGTATCAATCATAGAATAAAATAATGCTGGGTCAAATGGAGTAGTGCATCTGGAGGTTTCATAAGTGATTGAAGTATACTGGTCAAGCTTAAAGGAGAATTCTAGCACAACTCGTATGCTCTATTGTACAGAACTGAGATGTTGGATTACTAAGAAAGAACATGCTACGAAGATGTGTGTTATTGAAATGCGAACATGAAGGTGGATGTGTAGTAAAACTAGAAAAGATAAGATTTGTAATCAACAAATACGGGAGACGATAAAAGTCGCTCCTAGCCTCCTACACTAGAGAAAATGAAAGATCTCTTAATATGGCTTGGGCACATGTAATGTTGGCTTTTTAGTGCGCCCGTTATGAGGAGTGATGATGTCAATCTTAACTAAGTTAGAAATAGGGGAAGAACAAAACTAACATGGAGTGTCTTGGACATACGTAATAGAGAAATATATGAAGGAATGTGGAAGAGGACCTTGCATTAGACCACAATGAATGGAGGAAAATAATTCATGTCGCCGGCCTCAAGTAAAAGGCTGAGTTATGTTAAGATCAGGTTGGTTACGCATCATTCCCGTTTGTGTATTACCACTCTCTTTGATAGTTCTCTCAATACATAGGTTTTAGCCCCTGAAGTTATAGGTGGATAGATAGATAGATCGTTTTAAAGATATTTTGAAACCTCCCTTGAATCCAGAGGGTTCCCAAAGTCTATTTGCATTTAAACATTATTAACAAGTGCCATAGAGGCGCTTGTTACTTGTCTGCAAAACTTTTTTTCTTAGACATTCCAGTCACTCTTGGTAGTTAATGCTGAAAACTTCAAAGCATATGCACATCTTTAAAGGGGTGGAACACCTTGCGTCTGATGCATCAGATGCATTTCACCATTTATAATTCTGCACCTTCGAGGGACAGCACAATTTCTGTCTACAGTTGATGCTATCTTGTAGTTCATCAGTCACATGTTCTTATCAGAAGCCGTTGTTCTTCCACATGTATGTAGCAGTTATTATAATTTATGCTTTACAGAGGTAAGGATTCTGCCTCTCAATTCATCACTTTTCTCTGTGTAGTATGATGAACACTGGAGAAGTTGCATAGAGTCCAGGAAGGGCGAACATCTCCCCCTTTTTTTTTTTTTAAATGGTAGTTAATGTAAACATGCAGTTTGCCCTCCTAGAAATGATATTTTCCACCAGGTTTGTAGCAAATTTATCTGTGCAGCTGGACATTGTATCATGTGGAGAGATATTTAGTGTTTTTTCAGATGAATGGAATTTTAAATAATATATTAAATTTAATAGTCTTATTCTCAGTATGATTCCTTGTACAGTCTCTTTAGATCATAGACAAAACTGAAGTGTCATTTACTTGCTTAGATTGAGCTATCCTCGGAGTATTGATTGAGATAATCTTATCATAAACTAAGTTCGATTGAAATATTTGTTTCAATAGCAAGCCCAGAGTGAGGCTGCAGCAGCATTTGGAAATGATGGTGTTTATCTAGAGAAGTGCATTCTAAATCCGAGGCACATTGAGTTTCAGGTAAATGTTTACTGGTTGTATTTTCTGATAATCATGATATTTAGCTTCTTTAGTACTTGGTTCGTCCCGTGCCAGAAACTGGAATGAAACTCGGGTTTATACATTTCACATACGTGATTTTAGTTGCATGCCTCATTGATAGAATAAATAGATTACTGAACTCGTTTGCATCTTGACCAAAGGTTATACTAAATTTTAATTGGAAATCTGAACTCAGAGTATTAAAATCCATTTGGTTATATCGGTTACTAGTATGAATTATAAACTCATCTGTCTGAAAGGGTACATATCCTCTATTCCATGCTTAAGTTTTGGACGTATGTATTTGGCAACCGGAAATATTACTTTTATGGACATTATATATGTATAATAAGATTATGGATGCAGAGTTACACTTGCCGTTTTAAGTTGTCCCACTTGAAGAGTTACATTTACCTTTTAAGCCATTCCATTTGACCAGATTACCCCCCCCCCCCTCCCTTGCAAAGAATGTATGTGGGCTACTTATAAAGGGGCATTTAGGATCTGTAACAAGGACTCAGCACTTTCCTCAGCATACCGGTGTCAACACCAACATGACACGGGTATGGGATCCGTGTCGGATTCGCCGATTTGCAACTGGATAGAGAGAGAGAAAGAGAAAGGTGATGAAGAGAACAGAGAAAGAGAGAGCATTGATGAGAGAGGAACAGAAAGGAAAAGAGACGTGAGGAAGGAAGGTAACCGCATACAGATGCATCGGAGATGGAGGCTGCATTGGTTTCTCATGACAAAGGAAGGTAGAGAAGGAAGCGCCACATACAAGAACGATGAGGAGAGAAGGGCGGTAACTAATGACTCCCTATTAGGGCTCGCTATGTTTTAAAAGATGGAAAGTGGAAACTTAACAAAGTGCCCCTGATCACGTGAATATTTTGTGTGTTCAGCAGTCAGTCCCCCCCCCCCTCTTATTTAATTTTACTTTTACCATCATGTCCTTGATATTTTATGTATTACACTTTAATCTTATTAGAGTAAATAGCACTTTAAATTAATAAGATTAAATTGTATAATTTTTTTTTTGTCATTATATTTTTGAAATAAAAATGATACATAAATATAATATAAATATTTTAGGACGAAGGATCTCATACCCGTGTCTTTAAATTTCCGAGGATCCTGAAATTTAGAATTCTGGCGAATCAGACCTCCGGACACGTACCCTCACCCGATTCTTTATCCGAGTCCTTGTTACATAGCATTTAGTTTAATTTACACATTCCCCCTTTTAGCTTCCGTGTCTGGTCGAACCCTTCAAGTTGAGACATATGGAGTAGTAAAATTAAACTAAGGTTTAGAAATCCTTGTTATGGTATATGGTAATGGCATTAGCATGACCTTGTTGATGGTATTACGTGGTTAGGTAAAATACTCATATTATGTCGAAAATGTGTTTGCACTCTGCACATCTTTATAGTTAATGTGAATATTGAAATGGGCATATAAGTAGTAGGTAAGATGAGAGGTACTCTAAACTTCAAACACGAGTAACTCAATGAAGGAAGCCTTTCTCCCTGTTTCTGCGTGTTTCAGGTTGGGTCAAATACTCGTTAATTGTCGAAAATGTGTTTGCACATCTTTTATAGTGAATATGAATAACGAAATGGGCATATGATAAGAGGTACTGTAAAATTCAAACACAACTCAACAAAGGAAACCTTTCTCCCAGTCTCTGCATGTTTGAGGTTTAGATTCTCTGATGTTTACTCCAATTAGTTTGCCTGGTTCAAATGGTTACCTATGATTTGTGGACAGGGACACAAACAAGTATCGAATGTCTCAACATATAAAACATGGTGTCAAACATGAGTACTTCAAACTCAAACACCAGGACAGGCTGTGAATTGTGGGTGTGTATGTGATGTAATATACTACTAAAATAGATTAATATAAGTACGTTTATAAGCTGCAGTAGTTAAGTTCATCCTATCTTTTCTAAACATATTGGTATTGAATATAAACAACTAAACCTTTTTTGAAATTTGGTACATAATTGGCTTTCTATAAAATAAAAGCCTGATTATCATTCTAAAACCTTTGATTCCATCTCCCCGGCCCCTCTCCTTCTCAAAGAAATTACCTCCATCAACAGTGCATTTGATTATAAGAGAGTGTCTGCCTGTTATCTATATAATGTTATCTGTGCTAATTTTGCAGATCTGCTATAAGCTTCAGATTTACATTTTCTTGTGCCAATGATATTTCTTGCATTTGTTATCGTGCAATAACTATGAACAACTGAACATGTTTATTGTATTACTGATGTTAAGAATCAAATGTATGACCACCTATAAAGTAAGTAATTGAAACTTAAAATTTGCTCAAGCGTGATTTGCTTTTTCCCTTCACTTGCATACGTTAAACGTGATGATTTTAATGTGAAAACAAGGACTTCAAGAGAGATGGAGGCTTGAAGTGTGTTTAATTTGTTATCCTTTTGATGCTTCTTCATTACTTCAACATATAGATTCATCTATATAAGTGCATCATTATTGACACCCCATTCTATGATAAATGTGCTTTTCCTTTTAAAGAAATTGAGACTAGGGTACTTACTTTCACTTGGGTACCACTGATTTCCAGGTACTTGCTGACAAGTATGGTAACGTTGTTCACTTTGGAGAGCGTGACTGCAGTATTCAGGTTCATTTAACGACTTTACATCCTCTTTTTTCCCCACTGTTTTCTCTATATGCTAGTATAATTCTTCTTGCTTTATTTGATTTGCACTATTTTTGGTGACATATTGTCCTTTGTTCTACAGTCTTTCTCTCCAGTATAAATTATCTTCTTTGTGACAATAATATTTACTCCTAGTTCATATTTTGTTATTACCTGATAATATACTGGTATTGAACTTGCTGATTTTGTTAGACTCAGTTACAAGAATATTTGCTTGCTGACAGCCAATACCCTTAAAACTTTCTTTCTCTTAGCGGCTTTTAATTGCCTTCGATTTTTTTCTTCTTCTTTTGGCTAAGAAAAGAAAGCTATGCAAGAAGGGGATATAAAAAGATAGATGAGAAATCCATCGAGAAAACAACCAAGCCAAACTAGGCTACAAAAAGACATGAAGTAAGACTAAAATAGCAAAGAAACCCAATCCCTCCGCACCAGAGAAACAAGAACCCCCGGAAAGCCGTCGCTCGTGTCGCCCTAACAGAGGCCAAGTTAACCACTCATCGCTCTAAGAGCATCTTTAATCATGCAACTTTTATAAGATTTGCATAGAAATATAGAATACTTGTGATGATTTTTGCGGGTTCCAACATGCCACAGTTTTTCAATTTAAAAACTCTCTAAGAAACTCTCCGTTTCAATAGTACAAATCTTAAAATCTTCTCGAAGATCCCACAAGGTATCCCAGAGGTGTAAAAATGTGCAAGTGAAATGATTTGAAATAGAATAAAGTTGCTGAATAGTGGAGGTGGGATCCAGGAAACTTGAGAGCAAATTTTTTCAGTGCACCCATGGTTGCTAACTCATGATGGAAAACCATTATGCCTATATTTAAACTGTGATTTGCAGTAATATACACAATACTGTAATTACAGCCTTAAACATATTCCTTTTCTTTTCTGTTTCTTTTTGAAAACTAGATATGCCTTTTCTTCCAAATATCACACAGTGAAGCTACATAATTCCTTCTACTCTCCTAAAGTCTACATAGTATTTAC
>JAOWAN010000054.1:2365936-2399136 GCA_028566635.1 Lobelia cardinalis | reverse complement strand
CCCAGGTTTGATCAAATCACAGTAATCCTCACGTAATTCGGCCTTTATATAACACCCGACCCTTAATCTATTAATCTCTTAAATTGATTAAGTAAAGCAATTAGATAATCGTAAAAAATGATTCAAATACTTTGAAAATATTTGGAGAAAAGTTTTCAAATTTAAAATAGCCTAATTTTAGTCTTTGTACGAAATAAATCAAACGCAATCGATACTAATTTTGAAGTTCTGTTCAATTAAATTTAAAATAAAATGTATATAACATGTACTAACGACGGAGAATATAATAGAGAAAATGAGTATTAAATTTGATGGAGAAAATAAGCTAACTTTGAAGATGGGTGGCAACTGCCCTCTTTATATACATAGTAAGCAAATACTATATATACGTAGGCAAAGACCAACCCTCGCCCGACCTATGATATTAATGGTCAGATCAGGAATACATATTGTGCGATATTTAATTTTAATATTTGATATGTAAAGTGAAAAAGTATGAGAGAGATAGAAAATGGTGAAACCTATAATATGTAAAGTAAAAAATTAAAAGAAATCAAATATCAAAGAAATCAGATTCACGATCTAAGCATAAGTAAATGTCTTGTTAGGGATTTTCTTTCTTTTCCGAATAGTGCTGACCATTTCTGCATTTTGTCCGAATCAATTAAAAAGATATTTATAGCATCAAAATATTATTTAAATATAGATGATGTCAACTATGTTAATCAATACAAATCAAAAATTTAAAATATAATTAATAAAATAAATATTAACAAATTATTTTAATGTTTTTTTTTTTTTTTTTTGGTTGCTAAAATCAAAAATTGGTCACATCTTCATTCAATTATTATAATTAATTTTAATATTTATATTGTAGGTAAATAGTAGTAAAGTTTTAAAAATATTCAGTGCATTGAATTTAAGGGCTATAATACAATTTTAACACCATCATAATTAACTACTCTCGAATCTCATTTATCTGAAATATTCAAGACTTTGACTATGATTATATTCAATTATAGCTTCTGAAAAATATTGCGAATGGTAAATTAAAATTAACAGTAGTCAAATTTTAAAAAATTATAACTTTCAGTAAATTAGGCACATCTTTTACCACTAATTAAATATTTATGTTAATACAAATCAAATAAAGTGAAATAATTATAACAATTAAAGGAAGATGAAAAATATTTAACTCTTAATTAAAATTTTAGGGTTGACTTGACTTAAAATAATTTATTTAATTATATTAATAATAATGGAATTATAATAACTGAAATACTAATTTTATTGTTAATACTAAATTAGTGATTATATTAACATTAGTAAAGTACTGTTTTTATTTATTAATAATATAAGAGTTGAATTTATTGATAAAATTAAAATTTTGAGGGGTGATATTTTGATGATGTTAAAAAAAGGCATAGGTACAATTTACTACTTTGAAGGGTATAAATATGTTTTCAATTAATTTATTTAGTCAAACTAAAAAACTAATGGGTTAAAAGCTTGAAACTGTATAACGATCAAATCACGAGGGGACGTTATTTGAGCAAACTTCAAGGGTGGACAGCTTAAATTACCCGAATTATACCATAAACAAAAAACATGGAATACCTTCCATATTTCCTCCAACAATCAAAGCTCGGAAATTAATGGAGCAATCAAAATTACAAAATTAGTCTCTAGCTTGTACGACTCTATGTATCAACTCATCCTCATTGTTCGGAGGCTAGACATAAACTTGACTTGTCAAAGGCCAATACTTTGATACATGGCATCTATGATACAGATGGCAATTGCATCATGAAATACAAACAACCAACTAAAGCTGGATACTCTGCAAAATCTGGGTCAAAAGAGAGTTTTGCATCAAGTACTCTTGATACTCTAATTATAGTTCAATGGCCTAATTCAACTTCATTTCTCAACTCAACCAAGACCTGGTTGTTGTTTATCAGCATACTACCTCCAACTTGAATGGATCACAAAGTTCAAGAAGTGGCCATAAGTAATCTATTTGGTGTTATGTGTTGGAACACTTAAATAAAATTTTGTATTTTTGAAATCATCAAGAAGAGGGTTGTATCCATCCTTGGTCTTCGTCTTTGTGGGCAGACCAAATTCTTCCATGAATGAAGATGTATCGAGCTACATAAATCAAAAGCACAACATTTTGTTTTTCAATTCATATGGTATTAGTAGTATATTACCAAAAAAAATGTATGTGAACTGAAGAAGGTGATCTAAAATGCAACAATTACACAAGTTACTTTTAATATTTTTGGAAACTTGTACTTTTTCGAAGTAGGGACCAACCAGGAAATGAGAGTATGGAGCTTCCCTATCCCATCCCAAATTATTGATGGGTAGTAAGCCAACCCCATCTCTTCCCCCCAGCCCATCCTCTCTCTTTTCTCCAACACTTTAAGAAGAAAGTACCAATCATATTAGCAGTCACTAAGGTTGCTTGATCATCCTTCATTGTTATCCATTACAGGCAATCAAACTTCCACACTAATCAAAAGCAGTACAACATACTAGTATTAACTACTCCCTCCTTCCCACTTCAAGAGTTGTGCTTTGACCCGACCCGGAGATTAAGAAAGGGGCTGAAAACATGTAAATTATCTTTTATATCCTTTATATGAGGCTCACATTTGTTGTTTGCAAAAAGGAAGGGTAACCTTATAAAATGTCATGGCTTAGAAGGAAAACGTAACTCTTCAAGTATGACAACCCAAATGGAAAGTGCAACTCTTGAAGTGAGAGGGATGGACTTATATATAGGCCAACTTTACCAGTGATTGTGGGTACTGGGCAATTTTAAAAACTAAATGGGTGCATTACATCTTCTCTATTCCCACCCCTTCCTTTAGGAAAGACCCCAATTCAGCTGGAATGGTGTGCATTCCCTGTCTAACCTACACTATAGTGATCCTCATACTAGGGGTTGAGAGTGACATCATGGTAATAATAATACTCTGCATGACTAAAGAGATTTGTTTCTAGCTTTACACGAGATTTTTTTTTTCATTTCCATATACAATTTTTCATGTAGTTATATCTTATATTAGTTCACACATAACCATATATGCCACCCACTGACTCTCCATAATTGATGTAGGAGTAATGAGTATCGATCAGTAAAAGATGTTGGGTGATACGACACTATAAAAGTTTCAAAACCAAAATTCTAACACAAATAGGTAAAAATAATAATAACTACTTCCTCCTATTTGAAGGGTTACACTTTTCTTTTTCGTCTGTCCCACTTGAAGAGTTATGTTTCCTTTTAGGATCACCCTTAAAGTGGGACGGAGGGAGTAATAATTAATCTTTTAAAAGTAAATAAAATATTGTGTCCTAAGTCCTAACAAACCTGTTGTTTGGTCAAAGACCTTTTGTCTAGGTGGGCCCAACTCTTTGTCGTTTTCGAAGAAACGGCAGCCATCGTCAAAGCAATATATATATATACACAGATGAAACTTAAGAGTGGGAGTAAAGAATATACTCCCTGTCCCTGAATGAGTGTCTTGTTGTTATTTTTTCTGTTCAATTTATTAAACTTTGACCAAATTTTTATGATAATGGACTTATTATTATGAAGTTACACAAAATATTATCGATAGTTTACTTAATATTCTTACAAAGATTGAAATTTCAATCTAAAACAAATAATATATGTTAAATAATTACTTGAATAATTATTGTGTCGACTTTTCAAAAACCAAACATGAAACTGATTTAGGGACAGAGGGAATACTTTTTTGATCATTTCTCCAATATCTATTTAAATTTGAAAAACAGAAATGAAACATAATGAGTGCCTTCAGCTGGGAAAAAAGAATATGGATTTGGACATTGAAAGAGTAAGGTTTACCGTAATCGTTCTCCTTTTCTTCCCCTGCTTGGATGATCTATCTTTGCTCAATTTTAACCAACCAGAACAATAATGGTCCATGCGTTCCAAAAGCCAAAAGTCTGTTGGAAAAAATATATCAGCATCTCCCTGCAAGAGAAAATAAGTAAAACAGTGAGGAACGAAAGGGAGCATATGAAGTGGAAAATAAGAGTGTCATCAAGCCAATCCAACAGTTTCTTCGTCCACTAAGGCAAAATGCAAGAACATGCTGTCTCCAGGACAGGAACTTCAGATACCAAACAAAAATAGTTTGGCAACAACTCCCTGAAGATGAAACAAAAGACATATCGAATAGGAAAAACAGTAATTAGACACCTGTGAATGCATCGACAGCCGTAAGAAACCATCTTCAACCTGTATCTCACACTTGAACCCTTTTGAACCCACATAAAAGTGGCTCCAAATCACTTTCACTAATCAAATAGTATTTTGATTTCAAGGCAAATGAAATCAACCTATCTGTCTCAAAGTAACTCAACGAAACGTGTTCTAATTCATGGAAATTTATTCCTGATTCCACCATATACTTCTATCTGGGATCTCAAGTTCTAGGGATTTGCAAACTGCTAAATATCACACAATCAATGTAAACATATGAGATTAAGGTTTCACATAGCTGTAACCCACCGAATGAATGTCCTTTCACATATTTTGGAAAGATACAAGAAAAAGAGGCGCTAAAAATGAAATATAAGGTAAGGAAGAGCCTCTCACTGCACTCATAGTGAGCATCTTTCTCAATTTCTTTCAAAGTCATATTTGTTTAGCATTTCTGAATGTATTGTATTTTCATTTTCTAATTGGTCAAGATGCATCTCGATGTTTCAAAGCATATGTTAGTTCTTTTTCCTCTTTCCTTTCTTCCCTCCAAATTTTTTAACTTTCTTGACAAGGTACTTACAAATGTCATTCTCTGCATCTGAAAACTGCTTTCTGCTATTGCTACAAGTAATACAAAATAATGAGGCAAAATTTTCACGTCACATTAACTACCTTGTTCTGGTACGGTACTTTGCACTTACGAAAAAAGATCTTTTTTCTTCTCCCTGATGTTTCTAATTCTCATGTTTCAGTAAATAGTTTTTGCACTCAGATTTCCTAAATTCTAAATTAATTAGTGTAGAGGAAATGATCAAGAACAATAAAGCTACCCAAAACAGGAGCCAAATGTTAAAACTGGGATCATCTTCTAAGTTCAATCCTACTCCTACTTTACATAAGTTGGGCTTCAAAGTTCAGAAAACTAATGTTGTGAACAATATATTCCGGCATAAGAAAACTATAAGGAAATTGAAAAATGAAAAAAGAAGTTAAAAAATATGAACTTACAGAAATCCGGAAATAGAGATAAAGATCTTGCATGCAATGAAGAATGAATCAGAGTCCAATTGATTCAAGTGTCATCAAGGGTTTGATGACACTTGCCTCCCAGGATGAAAAATGGATTTCAACTTGTTTATAGTAGCACTACAAATAAACAAAGCCTAGTGAACTATTGTTGTGTGTTTTGCACTCCTATGTATGCGTTTCAAGTGTGTTTTTACATGTTTTGCCCTGCGAATTAGCCATTTAAGCAATTTGTGGCCATTCAAAGTGCCTATAAGTGACTATTCGAATGAGAATTTACTGACATATCACTTCACTGACAAAAGGTTGCTTCCAGCAAAAATTCAAATTTCAACAAGTTAACTCCAAGAGTTCAAAATTGCCCCCTGATGCAGGCCAGGCCTAGTACAAAAGAAATTCAGATTCCTTTGGTACCTGGGTGGGCTTAAAACCCGGGTTAGGTCATGGCCATTTTCCAGAATAATTTGTAAACACTTGTTTTTCAAATTTCTGATTCAACGTCTTAATTGAGTGTTGCTACAAACTTATATTTGTACTAATTCTTCACAAATAGACGTAATTGCGTATATATATTTGGTATCACAAAAACATCATTTCACAACTCATTTCCAACAACTAAGATGCCAACTGCCTTCAAGCAAGCACCTCCAAGAACCATAACAGTACCCTGAAACTAGGAGAGATCCAGATAGATCATGTTTTCAAAATGATCAGGTGGAAACAGCAATAGTGTTTAGAATAGAACCACAGGAAAGGGGAGAAGATTTCCCCACTGATCAAGTTTCATACCCCCTATGAGAGGAAGTGAGTCAATGTATCTCTAAGGTGCACATCCTATATGTTAGGAACATATCCAAGGGACCAATCGGAAATTATGACATCACTGCCAACGTAATAAGAACCTATGGGGTCGCACACTTAGACCAAACTAAAATAGGAGAATATTTGCGTATGGACGTGGAGTTTTTTAATATGTTTTGTTTTTGTTTGTGTTTTGTGTTTATTTTGTGTTGGTTATGGTTTTGTAAGAGTTTTACAATTTTGCCCTTTAAATTTTAAAAAATTACATGATAGTGATGGAGAGAGAAAGAGAGAGGGTGATAGTTGTGATTTGATGTGATGTTTGATAGGATATAAAGGTGATATAGGGGTATGTAAAAATAATAGGTAGAGAGAGAAAACTTGTGTTTAAAAAACTTGTGTTTTTGGTTTGTTTTTCAAACAATGTTTAAAAAACTAGACGGGTGAACACACCCTTAATATTGGGTTCAATAAAGTTGGACTTAATGAAAAGTCCTAAGCCCGAATCGGAAAGGCCTAAAGCCCAATTCAGATTTATTATTCCATTAAGGATTTGAAGAATCTGCCTCTCACATAAATAGTCTTTCCTATAAGGAAAAAGGTATGTGAGATATAATAGAAAACTCTACCCGTTTTCTACTAGATATATTCCTATATTTATATATATAGAGAGAGAGAGACAGAGAGACAGAGAGAGGAGTAATATCTCAATCCACGATGCTAGTACTTCGTGTGAGTGATTAACCTCCTTCCGCAACATTCGTGAGACGATCGTTAGGAGTTTCAGTTCGTTTATGTGGAGTTCGTTATGTGGACATCATTGGAGGTGCAGTTCACAATGGATCGTGCTTAGTGCTTCACGACCAGGGAAGAGATTCGGTTACTTCTTGGTGAATAGTGAATAGGTTACTTCTTGGTGAACGGTAATATTCTCATAGAACTAAGATAGAGAATCAGGAAGAAGAACACAAATAGTGGAATAACAGTCATTGATTGAAACATAAATTAAAAACTGGAGAACATAGAATGATTCTGATTCCCAATGAATCAGTTACCAAAACCATAACTTCCCATAAACTGCCTAATACACTAGCTCTTATTTATGAAGAAGGCTAACTGCTGCAGTTATAAAAAATATTAATTGCTCACATGCAGGTATACAAATGGTTAAGTCACAAGCAGTTATATAAAAGGTTAACTGCTCATATGCAGCAACAGTTAGTTATCTTTATCACTTCTAAACTGAACATACATCTGCTTAATAGCAGGCTTAATTACAGTATTAACCCTATCAATACTCCCTCCCTAAAACAGCCAACTTGTCCTCAAATTGGAAAGAAGGAAAATTGTCTTGTTTCTTGGCTGCAAGCACCCAAGTGTTGTCACAAGAAGGTAACTTATCCATTGAATCTGCTACTTCTTGTTCCTTCTCTTCCTCCTCCTCTCTAAGTATAAGCATTCTTATAGGTTTACACTTGTGTTCCCTGTTGTAAGGTTCATCACAACGAAAACATAAACCTATCTCTCTTTTTTCCCCGTTTAAGTTGCAGTTAAGTGCTTAATTTCCCCCAAGGTAGTTAAAATCGAGATTTTGATCGTAAAATCGTAAGATTTTAAGATTTTAGGTAGTCAAATCTTGTTAAATCAGTGTAGGATCGTAACTGAGGTAGAATTGGTAAGATCCCATGGTAGAATCGTACGATCCTATGAGATTCTACCAATTTTAGAGCACGACTCTTAAATTGGGCAAAATCTATGGAAATGGGTCGGATCTGGTTTAAAACCCGACCCATTTTCAAAATAAAAGCCCTAGGCCTAAGTAAGTCGTGCGATTTCACTTCCAAACCAGTCGCCCGAGAAAATCTTGAGTTGATTTGGAGTCCTTCGACTGTCGGCCAAGGAATCCCACCTGATTTGGACTCCTGCTACTGTCGGCAAGCCCCAATCTCTCTCCTAATCGATTTTCTTCGCTGGTTCGGTCGCTAATTTTCTTGTCGGTCACGAAATGGAGAATAGCGCCTCATTTGTTAGTCACTATTCTCTTAATTTGTAGTAGTGATGGATTTCTCGTGACTCAACAAGGTGATGTATTGCTCATGGATCAAAATGAGCCAACATCCTCCCAAGAAGCTATGTAAGGGCCTAACTCAGAGAAATCTCGAATTTCATAGATGCCAATCAAGTATGTACCTTGGTTGACCTACCTGAAAGGGTAAAATCCATCGGGTAGCAAGTGGGTTTTCAAGAAGAAGACCAACATGGATGGAAATGTATATACATTTAAAGGTCAATTGGTAGCTAAAGCGTATAAGCAAATTCATGGTGTTAGACTATTGAAACTTTTTCCACGGCCATGCTTAAACCTATTAGAATCTTGCTTGCGATTCCAGTATTCCATGATTATGAAATTTGGCAGATGGATGTCAAAACTGCTTTTCTTAATGAAAATAATCACAAGGATGAGTACATGACACAACCCAAGGGTTTTGTCGCTCCAAGTGAAGCTAATAAGGTAGCTAATCTACAACGGTTCATTAATGGATTGAAGCAAACATCTCAAAGTTGGAATCTTCATTTTGAGAATGCAATCAAAGAGTTTGGTTTCATAAAAAATGAAGATGAACCTTGCGTCTACAAGAAGGTTAGTGGGAGCATCATTGTCTTCCTAGTGTTATAAGTGGATGACATATTACTCATTGGACAATAAAGACATGATTAGGAAATTGCTTCCCTGTGAAAGACTTAGGCAAAGCCACCTATTAGGGATTAAGATCTGTAGCGATAGATCGAAAAAGTTGCTTGGCCCAAGTCAAAGTACATACATTGAGATCTTGCTGAAACGGTTCATTATGCAAGAGCCAAATTAGAGAGAACAATTGCCCATGTCTCATGGAATAAGTCTCTTCAAAGCCAATGTCCAATATCACATGATGAGGATCGTATGAGCAAGATACCATTTGCTTCAGCAATTAGATCTATCATTTATGCAATGTTATGTACTCGTCCCCAAGTCTCGTATGCGTTGAGTGTGACGAGCAGATACGAGTGAAATGAAAAACAGCCAAGAATACTCTAAAGTACTTGAGAAGAACTAAGGATTCTTTATTGGTATATGAAACTAAAGGAGAGAAGTAGTTGTAACGGGTTACACTTATGCTAGTTTTCAGTCCGATAAGGACGACTTCAAATCGCAGTCCGGTAATGGAGGTATTGTAAGCCGGAAGAGTTCAAAGCAAGAGACAAGGACGACTATATTTCTACATCCGATGCAGTGAAGGTAGTTGTTTGGATCAAGAGGCAATCCCATTTATTATGTCCATATTCTTTTGTATGTTATAAATAAAACATGATAAATGTCCCTTAATTAAATAGTTGGTTCTTGTCCAGCTTCAAGTAGTGACTTGAACATGAGATCCTACAATTATATTGAATCCTATTCTTAAATGTCCCTAGTCAAGTATTAATATGGATTGGGACAACAATAGCACATGAAGACTAGTATGTGCATTGGATGATGACCAAATCTCATGGGTCATAGATATTAGATATTGAGTCAAGACATAGATACTTGTTGGAGAAGAAATGTATTGGACTGACCCCCTATGATAATTCGTGGATTGTTATACGAGTTTCATAAGAAATTCTCACAAGTGATCCTTCGACCTGAAATCACTACATGAACAGTCATGTAATTTGATGTCGTCAGAAGTCATTTTGGGAAAGGATGATGATAAAGACAATTATTGGGTATGTCACGAATCATGCGAAGTGATGTGAGTGGTGTAGATGGGATTCGTCCCTCCTATATAATATGAGCATTGTTGAGTGAAACTATGAAATGCATGGCCCTGCTCAAATGAATCAATATTTAATATTGAGCTCTTTTGTATGAAACAGTCTGGTGAATCAAGAAAGTAGAGATTAAATTATGAAGAGGATGACACCTTTCATGCCTCGAGTTTAATCGGTATATAAGTGACAAAGGGACTGATACATGAAATCTCGATCACGAGAAAAGGTTGTGGTATATTACCGACCTTAATATTTGGGTAGCAATGATGTATTACTAGTTGCCGCTCATTGCTTGTGGTACTATAATAGATTGGCTCTAGGACAAGTGGGAGATTGTTACATACTGAGCATGTATAAAGATAGAGAAATAAAATCAAAGATACAATTGTTACACAAAATAATAACACCGAGTAATTTACAAAGTCTCCTATGTTATTTTGATCAGACTTAGAGTTTCACATGATGGGTTTGGTAAAATTCTAGTAAGAGTAGTGTTGTCTGAATTTTTTCTTGCCAGGTAAAACAAATTTTAAAATCGATCTGCTAAACGAATGTAACCAATGCAAACTCAGAGGATTTTTATAAATTTGTAGTCACACCAAGGTCATTTTAATAGTGCCTGCTGTCCACTTTGAGAATCCGTCTTTGCTTCCTAGAAAAAAGCAAGAGTCCCTATTTCCAATTTGAGCTTACAGTCTGAATACTGTCGTCCTTCGCACATCTAGGGAAAAAGTTAGGCACCTCTTTCGATTTCAGAAATTTTAATCACACAATTGCTCGAGAGATTCATTAAATTCACAAAATGGTTTTGACTTGTGAACAGAAAATGCTCATTTTCGTACGGAGGATGGAGAGCTATGATGAAGCATATACAAGAATCTAACAGGGCACGACACATCGTACATTTCTTTTTGTCCGCTTAAATCATAAAACAAAAACAGGTTCATACCAGCTATAATCGCTATCTCTCCGTGAAAACAGAGCATACACAACATACAGACAGGGGAGGAAGATAAAGTGCACCTTTGCATCCAGATAACTGCTGTGATCTGAACTGCTGCCGTCTTTCTGTGCAGGGAAGGATAAATAACTAAATTGGTAAATTGCACTCATAAAGATATCAGTAATGTCCAACAATCTTATCCATAATCATATGACGGAAAACAAACCGCAAGCATAATGAAGCACAGGTCGGCATGTACGTCCTTTGCCTTTTAATGAAATAAGAAATACTCCCTCCATCCCAAAAAAAATTCTCTCTTCCCTCTTTATTTGTTCCAAAATAATCTTCACATTTCTAAATAAGGCAAAAAATTAGTGTAATTTTAAAATGGTACAAGCATGTAAAGCTAAAAATATGTAAAACGTAAAACGAGAAGATTTTACTGGGGTGGAGGGAGTATGTCGAGGAGAAAATGTTTAGAGAAAAGGAGTATGCATGCAACACCCTAAATTGAGTCACCACACGCAGTGGCTTTGCCCCAAGGTTTACCTTATCCACAACAAAAAAAAAAATATATATATATATATATATATACATGCAAAAATAACCCCAAACAACCATACTAGCCGTGCATGAACAGGAAACAAGATAACATAGTGACAAAGCGCTACCAATTCCCTCGGTCTTCACGTGCAGTGGCTGTAATTGCCATTATGTTACTCAACCAAAACGTAGATGGATTATCCCAAAATTTGTACTCCTTTGGCGTAGTCACGACAGGCTAGCAAGATATTTGCCAACTCCTGTGTCAACTTGATAAATCTTGAGAACCAGCCTGGTTGGCAAAGAGAGTGAAAATGCTACTAGGATGATGGATGAATTCAGTCGATCCTCAAATAATTGATATTATTTTGATAAAAGAAGAATGTCATTAACAGAGAAAAAGGATATTACAAAGAAGGCGACAAGAAGTCCACCAAGAATCATCAAAGCAAAAACACACTAAAGCAAACAAATTACTGAATAACTCTCCAATCTCTAGACAAATCTCCCAAAAGACAGACCCTGAAAAGAACCAAAACCTTTTTGCCCAAAGAGAAGACTGCACAATGATCTTCCCCACAAAAGCTTGAGCGATAATTCTCGATCTCTGAAAATATGAGAATTCCTTTCAAACCAAATGTTCCAGGGCAAGCTGAACACATGTTCAGCAAATCCCCACAATAAAGAAACATCCCTCGATCGACCCGATCTCCAGCAAATCCCCACGATAAAGAATCATCCCTCAATCGACCCGATCTCAAATGTTTGATCATACAAAAACCCTCCATAATGCAGGGAATGAGGCGGATCTCTCCTTGCACCCCAAACAACGTGCACCAGAGATTTCAAGCCGTAGGGCAATGCATGAAAAAATGCTTGTGAAACTCACTAGCTCCTATACACATAATACACACATATGGAGAAATAGATATCTTTGGATGACGTCATTGCCACCAATTATTAGTATTCAACCGATCAAGGACCACTGATCAAGCAAAGACTTTGTACTTAAATAGAACCTTGGACAAATGTGCGCGGAGAATTTTGGTGAAAGGCTTGACAGAGAACGATCTAGACAGTTCAGCAATCCAAATTCGATGATCAGATTGAAGATATGAAAGTCGAAAGGAGCAACCAATATAGATTCTCTATCATTGAGATTCCTCATAAAATAAAATTTCCAATCAAAATTGTCTCCCTCCCTAACAAGAAAAGCATCAATAGGAGCATTATGAAAGCGAGAAAGTTGAAATAAACAATCGAGAGATTAAGAGAAGTTCCCTATCCAATGATTCTTCCAAAATCGAACTCGACCTTAGCCCAACCTCATATTCAACAAGTTAATACTCTCTAATAATCTTTTTTTTTTTAAAGAACCAACTTCGCTCAGTAGTGGATAACTAATAATTCTATTATTTATAACTACCAAGTTTTTAGGAAAATCATATGGTAGTGTTAATTATTAGAGGAAAATTTTAGGCTAGTTCAATGTACTTTTATTTAGTTTACATAATGGATTATATAAATTTTTGCACAAATAAAACCCCATGTACTATCCATACAAATAAAATATCTTCCTAACACATCTTTCAAATAGACATCAAAAAATTACAACTATCAAAAGAGTTTTACATCTTTAGAGTAATATTCTAACCATTGTAGTAATTGAAGGCAATAGATATATATTACACTCACGTGTTTTGTGTTTCTAAACTTTAAATCGATTTGAAATGTTGTTAAAAGTTTATATTAATGTCAAAAAAAAAATAAGTTGATGATTGTTTAATATTTGAATAAGTTTTTGTATAATTTATAAATTTTCTTGACTATGATATTTTTATAAGTAAACAATGTTTGTTAATTTAATTTTTTTGATTTGTTTTCTTTTTTGAAAAATCAAATCAATTGAGCCGGTTATTTCTTTAACAATAACCAATGTTACCTGGACTCGGCGAAAAGGATCGGGTGCGGGTATGGATCCGAGGATCGAGTGCAGTATTTTTCTAAATAAAGGATTCGTGGATATAGCTAAAAAGTATCCAAAATTAGCACACAGGTAAGGGGATCCCGCATTAAAAAGTTTAATATAATATATTTGATATAAGAATTTATATTAATTCCTTTCAAAACCTATGATAAAAAAATGTTATACACTTGTATTTTAATTTCATTTAAGTAGATGGTTGGTTTGACCAAGAATGTTGGACATCATATCATTGATTGGCTGAAATAAAAGAGTAATGAATAATATTATAAATATACAATGATTAAATTGTAATATCAAAAAGTATATGGATATGTGTTAAAATAAGAAAGATCAAGGGGCAAAATGTAAAGTCATGTTAATATAAAATAAACCGTGGGCCCTAAAATTGTTCGCGGCATCTCCTTCTTTCTCTCTAGTCCGGTTGATCTTCATCCATTCCGATGAACTGTCAAGGACTCCGTCTCCGGCGCCTCCTCCATCTTCGGTAAGCTTCTCCTCCCTCACGTCTCTTACTATTCTCTCCCCTTTTTTCGTGCGTCGCTCTCTCTCCCTTGCGCTGCCCTAGCCGCTGTACCTGCCTTCCATCCGCCGAATCGGACACTTATCACGTGTCTGCACCCGGATGTTGTCGTGTCGATACGGGTATATGCCCAAATAGAAGGATCCGGGTAACATAGACAATAACATACATTCATTTGTATGATCTTGGAGTTTAGTCTTTGTTGCGATGAGATTTTATCAAAATTTAATAAATAATACTCATAATTAATAATTTTTCCACTTACTATATCTATTAATTATTAGGACGACTATATATATCGTCAATATCCACAGTTCCCCAACTTATGTACCTCTAATCTCGAGATAACATGACCTAGGGCAGACAACGGAAGCTTGGTTTATCGGTCCTCATCTCCCGGCCAACACTTTTTTAGTGCACAAAGAACACTTAGGAAAAGGCATGTTAGGTGAAAGTAGCAGCTTCAACTCGAATTCGAGTTCAATTCGTTTTGATTCGAACACGAGGTTGCTTGAAACTCAACTCGAGTCGAGTTCGAACTCGATTTGTTGATCATTTAAAACTCGAGTCATATTCATTCCAGAGCCTTTTAAAAGAAAAAAGGCGAGAGGGGAGGACCCTCGAAAGAATCGTTAGCGTGAGTTTGACTCGTTTGTTCAAACGAACTCGTTCACGATCAACTCATTCAAGTTCGGCTCGGTTTGTTCGATAAGAACTCGAAATAGTTCATTTAAGTTTCTTTCATTTCACATGGTATGTACACATGTTACATTATACAAATATACATACATGGATTATTGTTATACTTTTCAAAAAAGGATTGTTTTTTTCTAAAAATCCAACATGAGTTCATCTTGATAAAATTTGCACTTGATCGAAATGCATGTGACTAGCTCGAAACTCAATTCAAGTTCGAACCAACCATAAATGATCGAACTCGACAAAAAAAATTCTATTTCGAGTTCGAACATGTAAAACTCGTTCGAACTCAACTCGATAACAACCCTACTAAGGATACAAGTCCGGAGACTTCATATAATGGGTAAAATGAAATCCATCTCAGACCTAAAGAAACCTTCTTATATGTTCTCAGAGAGCCTCTTTTATCACCCGTTAACACAATAAATACACAAATATAGTTTCATGTAACAATAAATTGGCATTTTTATGAAAAAGCGGTATCCATCTCTCGCACCTCCTTTAGGTATTATTGAGTATTTCATTTATGAAAGAAGAATTAGGTATTATTGAGCATTTTTAAAGACTTCTTAAAACAAAGATAATCTTTTTGTGGAAGAAGTCACTCCTTGATCTAAGTACTTATAGATGACTAATTAAACCCACGTGCATGAGGCTCCCTCCATTTATCACTAGATACTACACAACTTGCCTATGTTACCGGGACCGGCGAAAAGGATCGGGTGCGAGTGCGGAACCGAGGTTCTGTTACGGCATTTTATAAATTACGGATTCTTTGATACGGTTAAAAAAATATCCAAAACTACGATACGGGTACCAAGATCCTTTAACCAAAATATTTATATATTTATTAGAATATCGCACTTTCTTTAAAAAAATTAATAAGTACATAGGTATATGCTTTTACTTTTAGAATACTAGTTTTTAGTAGATGGTTACAATGGAAACATTCTTTGATTGATTAGTTGAAATAAAAGAATTAAAGAATAATATTTTTAATATAAGAAGATTAAAGTGTGACATTCTGATAGTATAGGGACATAAGTGTCAAAATAAGAAAATATCAGGGCCAATATGTAACTTTTTCTATTCCTTCTAAACGCATGCCCTTATTTCATACTAAGTACGCCGCTCCACAGTCAATGCTATCTCTTCCTCACCGTAGCGACCCTTTTGTTCGACGACCCTGCGAACGACTTCATCTCCAGCGCTTTCTCCATCTTCGGTAATTTTCTTCTCTCCTGCCTCACGTCTTTCACTATTCCCTCCCCCCTCTCTCTCTCTCTCCTTGCGTCGCTCTCTCTCTCTCACTCACGCTGCCTTAGCCGACTGTACCTGCCAAATCGGACACACATCCCGTGTCGGCACCCGGATCGTGTCGACACGGGTATATGGCCATAATAGAAGGGTCCGGGTAACATAGCAACTCGCACACCCGTCAGACTCCAAAATAGATAGGGTCCCTCAATTCTTGCTCTAAAACCTCTTGGTGTTGGTATTAAAAATAATTTTCCCCCACCCACACACACACACACATACATACACACAGGAAGTTAATTCCGCAGACAATACTTGATCTTAGTACAATACTCTTCTCGCGGATATTAAATAACAAATACAAGGCTTCATTTCCTCTAAACTGCCTCTGACGCTCTCAGACACAAAAAATTTCATATATACATAAGTCGAAAAAGACCAAACTTAGAGCTTATGGTACAAGTCCGACCAGGATAATTTATGACAAATACTAACACCAACTCATCTATCTTGGTGTTAGTCCAGCAGATACAGTCGAGGTATGAGAGTAGAATTTGGAAGATGTCACTCGTCGTTCTACGAGACCTATTCCTACATTGGAGATTTAAACACTAAAGTGAATTTATATCTGAAATTTGGAAAATTGATAGGATAGACTGGGATAGGCTATCATTTTTGTTGATATGCGGCGGCAATTTAAACAAGAAATCCTTCTTAAATAGATGGTCCGTGAGTTATTCTTAAATTTCTACATTGAAATCCTCCATGAAAAGTGCGTAGAAGTTTTAGATCGGTCCAATAATGAACTCCAAGAGTATGATATTGCTTTGTAATTACAATAAGGCATGGAATAGATTGTACCTTGGTTGAAACCAATGGAGCTCTCACACCAGGTACTCTGACATCAGGGAGGTAACTGAAATCAGAAGCAATCAAAGACATTTTGGGCAGGGCTCCATGCAAAACTTCCAGAAGTTTCTGAATATTTAGCGGGAGGATGTAAATGAATATAAAGCAAAAAAGGCAGCATATTAATGTTTCTTTCCAAATGATATAATTACCAAGCAACCAGTTGGTAGCCAACATCGTCGAGGCTTTGGAAACATCTTAGCCCAGATACTTCTAGCCATTGAATTTTTGTTGTCAACTCGGGCTGTAAAATCTTTGTCCAGACACAATATCTCCAAGCAACTTGTAATCAGAGGATCTTGCAATGGCTTATACAACTCAGAAAGTTCACACCTGCATGTACAGAAATCAAGGATTCAAAAACTTCTAGCCTGCTAGAATAGTTGATCCTTAATTGAGTAACTGTGAAAAGTTAGTACTAAAGGGTTATTGACCTTTGCATCTAATTATCCTAGGGTGGAATTTTATTTTGTTTTTCAATTTGATCCCCCCTAACGTAAATCTCTAAAATACTGTGATCCAATTGTCAGATTTATCAAGAGAACCTTCTCTTTGTAGCATTACCCATGTCGTAACCCTGGGGAAACTTTCCATCAAGCACCTATACCTGAGAGGCTGAGAACCTTCTCTTCATAAAGTTTTGGTTTTGGCAGTCATTTAGAAAACTTTCAAGACAAGAAATGATTCTCAAAGATAGTATAGATCTCAAATAATAATAATTACAATTCACCAGGCGAACATGATCTTTGACTCCATCGCAGAAGCAGAATGAAATACAGGCGTGCAGAACATAAACACGACCATAGAAAAAGAAGCGAATAGAATGACAGCCCTTGACAAGGATCGCTGCAATTACTCTATCCAGTGAAATGTTCCTGAATGTAATTAATCGCAATATTTCTAATACTGTCAGATGCACCTCCAGCACCTAACTTATCTTTCAGACACACGAGGCAGCTGGGCAAACAAAAATTTTGCTCATTGGGATATAGAGGTCAGAATCAAAATTACATTTATCAAAGTATTTCATCAAGAGTTTATGAAATAAACCTCTCTCCCTCCCTTTCATTAGGTCACCTAAATGAAATTAGTGCCTCAACCAACTGGACCAGAGCAATACATCACTTTCTACTTTCAGACTAGTACTCCCTCAGTCCCAAAAATAATTGGCCTCGTTTCTTTTTCCTTACAGTGGCCATTTTATTTAACCCCTTACTATAATTAGATAGTTGCAGTGCATTCATAGTTGTATTGTACAACAGTTCAATGCTTTTGGGAATAGTTTCAATGAGCCTCCTTAGACATCTAGCTTTTTAAAGCGACAACATTTTGGGACTAAGGTCTACTAAATTTTCAACAAATGATAACTATTCTAGCTCCATACAATCCAAAACAAAGGAGTTTGAGAGCTTGTTCAAGGCAAGCCCCACTCAGAAATTATTTATATGCCTCTTATGACAAGAGATAGATAAATCGCTATCTGAAGCACTTTAGCCTACTCTCTAAGAGGCACTAAAGCTCCAATATTTGTTATAGAATCATCAGGTACCATCTACAGCTTTCAATTAAACTTGCCTTCTTGTTGGAATTGGAAATATCACTTTAATTTGATTAAACACGCTTCTTCAAAAGAGCCAGTCTATGACTACCCTGCCCCCATTTATCACCATCTTGTAACTTCACTAGTAACCCTCAACGGTCAACACCTCAAAACAGTTGGGTGCAAGGTTCAAGAAGTGTTAGTAAACCTATCCTTGGCATATCCAAAAGAGTTCTGCATTGAGATGGTACTGGTAATTTATGGCAAGTTTTGGGTCCACGTATCTTTAGATTGTGACTCTGCGTAATTTTTGACTCAGCAAGAGGCTTCCTTGCTTTTAAAAAGGATGTCCCATATAAAAGAGAACTACGAAATTCTGTTAGTCTAAAAACTTCTCTTTAAGTTTTCCTTTTCTGCTCAGAACATCTTTCACAAACTTGGCATAACTAGGCATTTTCTTTTGTAACGCCCACAAATTCAGACTTGAATACAATCAAGAATTGTGAACGTAACTAGTAAACAAACAGTGATAAATGTAATTATCTCCAAAATCACTGATTCACTATAATCATAAATTCATTACACATCTTTTGAATCAAAATCTAAACAGTGTTTGCCGCTATAATACTATTTAGTTATAACCAGTAAGAAGTGGTGTTCCACATGTACCTCCTCTGAACCCAGATTTCATCGTGTAACTTCGTTATTTTAAAGCCTTAGTTGCTAACCACATGCTTATATAAACATTGCAATTGAACTTCTCTTTGTTCCTAATTGAAAATAGGATGATATAATCACACCTTCATAAATGAAAGCATCTGCTGATCTTGACATTTCAGATTCAACATTAATTAGTTTCGTTCATATAAGATGATATAATCACAATTTAATTCAAGGTTATAACTGTCATTGATAGTATATCCACGCACTATTGCAAAAAGTGAATATATTATCATCGTCAAGAGCGGGACCTATTTTCACAGGAACTACCTCTCAGTGGGTCCAACAACTATATTGTCTAAATTTATATTACATTTGATTTTTGACGATCAAAAATGGAATGAATTAGGAGTTGGTTCCAACAGTACAATCAACAAAAGATGATAGAGTTAAGTTACACGAACTATGCAATGGCAACTATCTGTAGATTTACACAAGCATTCCACCCGAGGGAATGAATAGCTAAGTTCCATAGCAAAAATCAACAAGCTTGATGATAAGAAAACCCAATCACATCCTTGACAGAGTTTGAGTTTGAGGTACATAAATTGGGCAGGTGTTCATCTACTATGTACATTTACCTGCCTTTCTAACCCATCGACTCATAAAAATATGAAAGAATGAGCTTTGTTTGATACAGCGAAGATATGAAACTGAGATACTCTACCTCACTGCCCCAGTCTTAACTTGTACCAAGAAATCGCTAAAAATGAAGTGATTAAACAGATTCAGGTAATAAGTAATAGCAGTATAAAGCAGATTAGATCCAACCCAGCCTTGAAGAGCAAACCTCAGAATTGACTAAACAAACTTTACTAGGAAAAACTATGAAAGACTTTCGTTCCTCAATCCAATATAACATGTAACACACAGCAAGAGTGTACAACACTATACATAATACAACACATAACCATTAACTTAAAAAGAAGAATAGGAGTAATAAACCCCTTAGTTAAATGAAATATAATCTCTGGTTTCCTTACTGTCAGAATGCTTGGCAGCCCAGGCACCTTTTTAGAGTGCAATAACTCTTGCTCATCCCTCATACAGTATTACTTTGAGCACTTCCTTTTTCGAAGTAGAGGGGTTTGGTAACGGTGAAGGGAACAATCGCTAATTTCTGCAATTCTTTGGTGCATCTGGAGTGATAGAGGTTCAAGATTTTACGAAAGCAAGAATGTAGATTTTGACTTCGATAGGAGTGTGGTGTTTCTGGAATCTTTCCGGGCAAAAATGATGGGCACAGAATGAGGATGTTTTTGAAGTCTTGCTTCAAGTGATTAGGACAGGGATCGGCAAGCTACTTTTGAGTATTTAGCCTTTGGTCCTTCCAGTTTTCCTTCTATGGGACCATTGTTTTCTTGTCTTGTATTTGTTGCCTCGTGTTTGTCTCGGTGGATATACTAACCATTTTGTATATGCTTCTATTCCTTGTAAATTCATCTGTTTCTATCCAGAAAATAATATCTGCTTCCTTTTCTTTTTTTGTTAGTCGACACATCTGTTTTGATATTAAAATATGCATGGACAGGTAGAAAACGCATGGGCAAGAAACTTATACCTCAAATGCGAGAATACAATGAGTTTTGCACACAGTTCTGCTGTAATTTATTCATTAACAATCGGTGTAGTAGTAAAAGTCAGTCAGTGTTAAAGTCATTATGGTGTTTGCATTCAGTCAGTGTTAAAAGTTTAAAATACAGTGTCTGCTTCTTCAATCATTGCATTGTTCAATGGCCTTAGGAGTTCTCATCAAAACATTCGTGTATATAAATAGATGACATCCCAGGGGTTGGAGTGTATGACAAACATTCACGTATATAAATAGATGACATCCCAGGGGTTGGAGTGTATGACGTAAGAAATAGATTCAGTGAGTTGGCTGTAAAAAGGTTGTTCACCTGTCTTGTTGCTTTTCTACCCACACTTCCATCCATGGTGAAACTTGATTTTCCGAATAGATAAGATCATGTGGAAGATTATCAAGCACCTAAAAGCAATAGAATACATTTTCATTAGCCCAATCTTAAACCACGAAATGGATAGAATCAATTTATAGTGTAAAAAACTAAACCCTAATTATTTGAAGTAACCATCCAACATTAGAGAATATGATGCATTAACTACTTTTCAAATTACTGAAAATGTCATCATAATTTTATGTGCAGGGATTTGTATGGCAGCCACAGCACATGCACTCACAGTGGAATCTGGAACATCAAGTCTATGTAGCTTTACAAAGTTAGTCGCCATTAAAATGTTTCATAAATCAAATTTAAGAGGAATTTAAGTCCACGTGTAATGAGGTAGCATACGGATTAGCTACAGTTGACGTATACCATAAGCAGCTCAAAAACATAATATATGCATAAACTCATTAGCATCCCAGGCATCAAGAAACCACTTGAAAAGCTCATACAGTAAATTCCGAAGCACCCTTCAATTTTTGTATATAGGAATAGACTATGCCAAAAGCTCGTCTCAATTTATAATTATTTAACACAATGCAACCAAGAGAACATAAATAACATTCAGTACCAGCTGCGAGATCATGCTACTGATCTCCTAAAAATAAGAGAGAAACAGAACTAAAGATAGAACCTACCTCTAGCATGATAACCCAGCAAGGTTGTTCCTCTGCATCCCCTGTTTTAACAGCAAACCTATTAATTCCCATGTGAATGATGAACCCCAGTAAGAAACTAAGTCCAGCTCCAAAAGCTACGAGCAAAACTAAACCTTCTCAAAGCTCACTAAAGAGAAAATGTTGAGCAAGATAAACAAATTCAAGTGCAGGGCTCTTTACAAAGAGTAATTATATGTATTTTGATCCAGCCACTAGAGTGAATATATTTTACCCCATCCAGTTCGATCAGCAGCATCACGACAGTCTACCCGGAACTTTGATAAGTGACTACGAACTTCTCCAACAGTCTCTCGTTGTTTCTTGGCCAGTGAGGGACTAATTTCCACGGAACTGCAGAACAAAGAAAAAGTCTTGACGACTCTTAAGTATGAAAGGTTGACAACTATTGAGTAACTTGAGAAAGTTTTAGCACAACCCGCTCTAAATCTTCTATTATCTAATCGACTTTTTTGATGAAGAAATCCATCATTCATCATAGAAAATAACCTGGGTGATCTATCCATGAATCCTTATCACGGCTCGATAGAGAATTTTATAAGCCAATGATGTCCAGTGGATCTCAAAAATTCGATTGAACACAAATTATAATGATTCATTGACCTGGATATACCCGATCGATGAACTCAAACCGAACTCGCCCATTCAGAATTTTCTGCTATTAAAAGCTCTCTTTTCTTTACTTTGAGCTAGGTCCGGTACCCTATTGAATTATTCTTAAAACAATCTCTACATCCTTGGGTGTTTTTTTAGAGATGCATTTTTATAATGCATAAATGTGAATAAACCAATTTAAATGAAGTCAGAATCTAGATTTGAAGACAAATAGAGAGATTATCTAACCAAAAAATTGCTCAAGGCAATGAGTTAATGTCAATATGCAGTACTCAAAGGTTAGGAGAAACATGAATTTGAATAATGAGTTCATCAAAAATACCCCTAGATAGAGCTCAATGGCAGAAGGAAGATTCATCTGATGCACCCCAAGTAATGGGAATAAAGTTCATTCACTTGAGCATCAAAACTGAAAATTCGCTTGGTGAAGTAAAGAAGGGAAATAAAGAGGAACATCTAGTGAGTTGATGAGCATAAAAAAACAAGCAGGAAAAAAAAAAGGAACGAAAAAAACAAGGCATGAGTAGCAAGTTGAATGAACCATGTTAATCTGCAGATAGCATGTTATCTTTTATGTTCAAGGGAAATCAGCCTTTCCCTTAAACCAACACCCCCAACTCAAAAAGTAAAAGGGACAAAATATAAAGCATACACATAGCACCATTAACGTGTCAAGTGATGACAACGGGGCCATTCAGGAACAATGTTTTCGCCAGTATGTGTATAGAGAACTAAATGGCTTGTCAATCAAAGAAGATTGCACCTTTTACATCATCTAAAATTCTTAAATATCTTCTTTCTTCTCATATATTTAAAGAGGGTCAAGGGTGGATGCATGATATTCAAATCTTAGCTTTGAACTCTTCAAACCTTCGGTAACAGCTAATATATATTCTCCCAAATTAACCTCTGCTAATTCCCATGGTATAAATATAGAAATATTAGTGTGAGGGTGTCAAAATCAGAGCTGTATGAGGTAGAATAATCTCCTACAAACTATATGAAAAAAAAAAAAAAAACATTAAAAAAACTAATATAAAAAGTGGAAACAATTAAAAGTGAAATATACAAAAAAAAAAAATATATATATATATATATATATATATATCAAAGCAAGCTTCGTAACAGGATGGCTCGAAAAATCAAAAGGTTATTTTGGTTCAACTAGATTCTAAGACTAGTCATTTTGATTATCTTTTGCTTTATAGGTGAGACCAATAAACAATTAGGACAGCAGAGCAAAATACAACCATGAAAACACTCATGTTCACATAATAATCGAGTCGTTAGGATGCATAACAGGCACTATATAACGAATTATACAAAATAAAGCTAGGGTAAATCAAAGAGATACTGCAAATAAATCTATTAACACGTCACAGGGACACCGTGCAGAAGTAATTAGCATTAGAGATTGAATTTGAAGTTGTTCAATGTAAAACACAGCACATACATGTAGGACATGTTCTCGTAAACTCTCGTAGGTGCATTCAACATCATGTAATCCATTATGCCCCTTGCACAAGTTCCTGATCCACCTCCAATCTCATAAATCTGAATTCACGTAGTAACAGTTTAGCCTCTACTGCAAAAGGAAAGTGCATGCGAACTTCATCTTTTCATTTGGTATTACATTTTCTTTGTTTTCTATTTTTTTTTTGTTGGGAGGAAAGGGAACAGATAAGCCATGAAGTGGAGCACATAGGTCAAGTAAAAAGGAGAAAAACTAAACTAACCATATACATATAGGCATCATATTCCTTGATTGGATGATCTGCATGATAAACTACATGGGGCCAAAGTCTTCTCCAAAGTGGACCTTAAGAGTAGTTATCACCAAATTCGAATTAAGTAAAGCGACAAATGGAAAACATCTTTCAAAACCAAGCAAGGACTATATGAATGGAGGGTGAGGCCGTTCGGATTATCAAATGCGCCGAGCACGTTTATGCGACTTATGAATCATGTTCTGCGCAGTTTCATTGGCAAATTTGTGGTCGTCTACTTCGATGACACACTCGTGTACAGCAAGGGGTTAAACGAGCACGTAGACAACCTAAAACAAGTCTTGCTACTATTAAGGGAGGCAAAATTATATGTCAACTTCAAAAAGTGTACCTTTTGTATGGATAAGGTCGTCTTTTTGGGTTATGTTGTCTCGGATAAAGGAGTTGAAGTTGATGCGAGCAAGATTAAAGCAATTCAAGAGTGGCAGCAGCCCACATCAATTTCCGAGGTTAGGAGTTTTCATGGATTGGCAGGTTTCTATAGGAAGTTTGTGAAAGACTTTAGTACTATTGCTGCTCCTTTAAATGAAATCGTCAAAAAGGGAGTTGGATTTAAGTGGGGCGAGGAGCAAGATAGATCGTTCCGAGCATTGAAGGAGAGTTTATGTTCAGCACCCCTACTCAAACTGCCAGATTTCATCAAGACTTTTGAGATCGAGTGTGATGCGATCGAAGTACGGATTGGGGCTGTTTTGTTGCAGGCCAAGCGACCTATAACTTATTTTAGCGAGAAACTCGGTGGTGCGACCTTAAATTACTCAACGTATGATAAGGAACTCTATGCGTTGGTGCGAGCATTGGATACTTGACAGCATTACCTCTTATCCAAAGAGTTTGTAATCCGTACCGATCATGAGTTTGAAGTATTTGAAAGGTCAAGGTAAATTAAACAGAAGGCATGCCAAGTGGGTCGAATTCATCGAGATGTTTCCTTATGTGGTTTAGTACATGAAGGGGAAGCATGTCGCAGATACTCTGTCAAGAAGGTACAATCTCTTCTCTACACTTGCGACCAAAGTGTTAGGATTTGAGCGTATTAAAGAATTATATGAGAGCGACCATGAGTTTGGCAAGGTCTGGGCCAAGTGCGAGCAAGGGGCTGCCGACCGGTTCTTTCAGCAAGATGGTTTTCTTTTCCATGGTCGACAGTTGTGTGTTCCTTCCTGTTCTGTCAGAGAGTTGATAATGATAGAAGCCCATGGTGGAGGGTTAATGGGACATTTTAGCGTTGAGAAGACTAATAGTATCTTGAGGGAACACTTCTTTTGGTCGCACATGAGGTGCGATATAGAGAGACTATGTGGTCGATGTATTGTAAGAGGGCAAAGTCACATTCCAATCCCCATGGTTAGTACTTACCTTTACCTATTCCTGATCATCCTTGGACCGACATTTCTATGGATTTTGTTATGGGATTACCGAGGACAAAGAAAGGTCGAAACTCTGTATTTGTATTGGTCGACACCTTCTCAAAAATGGTGAACTTTATTGCTTGTCACAAGACTGATGATGCAACCCATGTAGCGGACTTGTTCTTTGAAAATGTTGTTCGGTTGCATGGAATCCCCCGGAGCATCGTTAACGATCGAGATGTGAAGTTCCGGAGCCATTTTTGGAAGGTATTATGGGAAAAACAGGGAACTAAGCTGATGTTCTCCACGACTTGTCATCCGCAAACAAATGGGAGGTCGAGGTGGTGAACAGGGTGTTGGGACAGTCACTGCGAGCGGTGGTGGGCAGAAATTTAAAATCTTGGGAGGATTGTTTACCATTTGTGGAGTTCACCTATAATCGAGCAACATACAATTCGATAGAATTTTCTCCATTTGAGATTGTATATGGTTACAATCCAACTACTCCATTGGATTTGTTGCCACTACTAGTCAAGGAAAGAGCTAGTTTAGATGGACGAGCCAAAGCAGAGGTGGTTAAAAAGTTGCACGAGAAAGCCAAAGCTGCGTTTGAGAATACTAGCGAGAAGAATAGGTTGGTCGCAAACAAAGGGCGACGTCAGATGATCTGCAAACCAGGCAACTATGTTTGGGTACATTTCAGGAAGGAGAAATTCCCCGACCAACGGAAGACTAAGCTGCAATCACGAGGCGATGGTCCATTCCAAGTTCTTGCGAAGGTCAATGATAATGCGTCCAACAAGGTCGACTTACGAGGCGAGTATAATGTTAGTGCGACCTTTAATGTTGCCGATCTCTCTCCGTACAACATATTTGATTTGAGGGAAAATCCTTTTTAAGAGGGGGGGACGATGACAGATCGCCAAGGTCGACTCAAAAAGCGACCACGCTGCAGGGTCTTTTGACGCGAGCTCAAGCAAAGAAGCTGCTAAATGGTTTCTCACGGCTAGTATCGAGCTATCACCGGGACGGTTCTGGCGAGGAAGACAAGGGGATATTATCCTCGCTATGTTTGATTGAAGGGTGAGGAAAAGCGAGCATAAAAGAAGGCACAGAATAGGAAGGAGAGCTCGGCATGCTCGGCAGCGACCAGTATCGTCGGCGGCGTGATCAGCATGTTTTTTCATTTTCCTCTTTGGTTTCCTATTTCCGTCGCTAGTGGGTCTTTAATTGTTTCCTATTTGGTTTCCTAGTTTGAATTGTAATTCTTTTCTTATTAGGATTTCCTATTCTTTAGTTTTCTTATTCCTAGTTAAATTAGGATTTCAATTTTTGTAGCCTATATAAAGGCCCCTATTGTATTCAAGTAAAATAATTAGTTTTATGATCAATTAAAAGCTCGAGCAATTTGCTTTTCTATTGGTCGAATTCTCTACAAAAGAATTTTGGTGTTCTTGAATTATTGTTTTTGTTCTTTTACTTAAACATTAATTCCCCTTTTAGGTTCTTATATCAATTGCAATTTAAGGGTTTAAAACCATTCATCTTCTTTTCTTTCCGGTTCTTCAATCAATCGCGACTGTTGGGTTGATTAGCCATTCATTTTCACCTTACCAATTAACGTTTCTAGGATTTTCGCACTTGAACGGAGTTTTGATCTTCCACTGATCAGGTTCCTCTCATTAATGTGTGAGGGAAGAACCAATAGATGCATCTCAGTCCTTCTGATGTGCACCGAACTTGCTTCGAACAAAGAGAGAGAGGCTCTAAAGGGAAACACCATAATGCCAATAAGGAAAATATTCCTAAAGACCAAGTTCGCGATCCCGAGACCTCTCTACTCCTTAAGTCTTTCCACAATATCCCATGCAACCAAATGATCCTTGGTAGACTCACCTGCTTCACACCACAAGAAGCGACAGTAAATACCCTCTATATACTTGGATCCCCTTGAAGAGAGACACGTAGTTAATAGGGATGCCTGAGAGGCATGACTCGATTAAAGTAACTCGTCCTCTTAGAGAGAAATAACCACCTTTCCTGCCATCTAAATGCTTAGAGACATAAGCTACTGCAGGATTCCAAAAACTAAAGCAAAAGTATTCCCGACTCAAGGAAGAACCGGATAGGAATACAAACACTATTTCACCGAGCAGCCCACGAGAGAAGCATACTCGGTAAACAATGAACTCTCCACATAAATACCTGCCAAGCCGCAATTAAAGAGATTGATCTTCAAACCAGACACAGCCTGAAACACTTGGAGAAAGTAAGAACATTCTCAAATCTCCCCACCCTCTTTCAAAGGCTCCTTTACTCCTGCAGTCATGCTTATTTCAAATCTTCTTGATTCTAAAGCTTTCACCAGTGTCTTTAAATTTGCAAAACAATCCAACGTCAACGGGGTCTTACATAGAGCACAATGTTATGGGCAGAGAGTTCCATCATGCAAGAACTAAGTTAGATTTCAGCTTAACCCCCAAACTTCATCATATCCGCCATATGAGTATTATAAATATTTTTTTTTCTCGATTTAGTTTCATCAATAATTTTTGCAAGTGAATGGTTTTCGTAGCTGACCTCTGAGCACATGAAAAAAACAGTTCGCATTAGGAGTTGTTTCACTTCTTATGCACATCCCTCGTACACTCACATATACGGATCTTTAATCTTAACATGTCTTTTTATATCTGCCAATCTAGACTATCTAGTACATTGACCAAGATGTTACTTCCCTTAGAGTTAATTATGCACTTAATTATGCGTGTGCTCAACAGCAAGCATATTGGATTTCATCTGCTTTTGACAAATGTGCTCCTGAATGATGATCCCAGGTTTGATCATTTCTAGACAATGACTGTAGATTAAACAAAAGAGATCAATGCCATTAAGCCCAATAATAGTACCTAGGTACTGATCATTGAAATCATTTTGAACTACGACGGAACTTACTTTTAAAGGAACAGAAAGATCGGCAGTGCGCATAATGGCCTCAGCTATCCCGTGGGCATACCAAGGCTACAAGGAAAAAGAAAAACATTATTTGAGAAGAAAATCAGGTGAAAAAGAAACATGAAAGAAAGAAAAAAGTCTCAGAGGTACAAGCAGTTGACAGATAATCTAGAAGTGAAATTTTGATTTTAGAAATTGCTAACAAGTAAGAAAAATAAAATAAATAGAAGAACAATATAGAAAGATCTGCCTGATTGGCTTCTCCACCAAACACGGAAGTTTAAGGATAACTGTAGTGGTAACTAAGGAAACTCCTTTTCCCAGTTGTGTAAAGAACATAATAGCGAATAGGAACTTGATTCTCCATCATCCACTCTTCAATCCAGAAGTTAAGTTCACCTTAAAACAGTTTGTGTGTGTTTTTTCTTGTTTACAGAAAATTCACTGCCCTATTTCCGATTATCTAAAAGAGTCACATTCCTTTTGGGGGAAGCTAAAGACTGATTTACACCCACATGTTGCCAATGGATCCAATAAGTTAATTGTTACCACAAGTTGTATTCTTTTTTAAAGAGTCAAGTACATTACTTTAAATTATGAGTCAATTAAAAGTGGACACCTAATTAAATCACATGGAGTAAATATTTGGCCATGTTAAGGATCCTCCACTACTCTCTTTCTCTTTTTGACTTAGCAGTAACTAAAACATGAAAACTTGTGCAATGTTCTTTATGTCAATTATTATGTAAAAAATTGCTATATACATAATTACATATATATAGCATTACTTTAATTTTTCCATCTCTTCCACAGATATAAACTGACCTCAAAATACAGCTATCAATTGTTCAGATATTCACGACCAAAAGTACTGGAGAACAACTTTTTCATGAGTCTTTGAGACAGGGACTTTTTTTCTCATTAAGAACGTATGTATATATATATATATATATATATATGGCATCACATTTGTTATTATGATCTTAAGGAATGTTGATAGCCAAAATATCTGGACTTACTAGACAAGTTTGATATCCTACTGGAAGCCGTCGTGGGTACCACTGTATCCAAACAAAATTCGGAATGAGAAACCAGTGTGTATGTAAGTACGTGTCAGGGTGTCCCTTAGCAAATCTTTACTCTAAGCTTAAGTATTATAACAGTGATCTATGTTCATTGATTTTAAAATCCGTTAGATACTAAACCCAATTGTTGGATCTTACCTGCTGGATATTTGAGAAAATTAAGCCCACCGGAATTTGTAAATGTCTACGGATGTCAAAAAAATGTCAAAAACAGGTTATGATCTTATTTTATGGATGATTATAGAGGTTAAATATAGCAGCTAAGCAGAGTAGGGAGTTTTAGAGATGAAAAACGAAGGTTTTCTTTAAGGCGATTCAGTAAAAACTCATTTCCTACTATACCCCACACAGCCCTCTTAGCTGGTTATCCACTGTATTTACTCTTAAACACAAAGACTACGGAACAAGTCAACTCAACCAAGCCTTCTTCCGAATAATCCGGGGTCGGCTACATGAATCCTATTCCGTCATTCATTATGGTAAAATACAAAGATTACTCAGCAAAGAAAACTTTCTAATTCTAGTAATCTATTTGAAATTTCCAACCAGATCTTATTTTCTTGATCTTGAACAGTTGTTGCTGTTCTAGCATTTTCATGACCGTTGATGGCCTAATGGTAATGGAAGTGTTTTTGATGAACTTAAAGTGGTAGGGTAGCTGCTAGGATGGTCTGTTTGGAAAATTCTAAGACAAGTGTAGAATTATCTTAGCTAGTGGGGAATTATTCACTATAATTCCTCTTAAATACAAAAATCATTCCATAAAACTAGAATCTATTTTGCCTAGTTGATTCTCCAACTAGATCTTCTTTTCTCGATCTTGTATTACACGTGCATAGTTGCTCTAGCTTTCTTTTGATGACTCTTAAATGTCTGACGTGAACTTCTTTGATGCACTTGAAGATTCTTTTAAGCATAGTGGTACTGTAGCTGCTAGAATGGTCTAGTGGCTCAACTTTGTCTCTGATGAGGATTGACGTTATTATTTAAGGGCGATGGATGAATCAAAAGAATCTGGATCTCAGAATTTGAAGGATCACTTGTAGATACTGATCTTGATAGTTCTGATCATTCCTGGATGTTCTATAGTTTATTGTAGGTGTGTTCATCATGAATCGAGTCTTCATTACTGTAGGTGTTTTCTAATCTGACATAATATCGCACTCTCTCTTCTGAATTCCACTTGTCTATAACCTGCAATGGAAGTTTCCATAGTTTCTTATCTTAAAGGGAGCTGTTAATATTTTATTCATCTCTAACTAAGATCCTTTGGTGATCATATCAGTGTTGTAAACATGATTCTGTTTAATCTTTGAGTATCTCTAAGTGATTTCCTATGATTTAAGATCCATGATCACTCTTCTATTCCTTAGCTGCTGGGAAATTTCTTAGCTATTGTGCTACATTACAAAATAACAATGCCACTAAATAAGGTATGCCTTAGAGGCAATGGAGAGTTTTGAATGAGGGTAGTTGCATGAAAAATATAGATATGAGACAAACAAGAATAAATGCCGAGTGGTTTAGACTTGTTTAATAAAGGATCTACACCTTCTCAAAGATGGTTAGAATCCATTGATATTGGTGCTGCCTTGTATCTTAAATTTAGTAGATTCGGTTGTGGCACTTCTATACATCACGAAGCAAGATTAGCAGGGATTCAATGCCATATGTGAGAATCAGATGTGATAGAGCAGCTTAATTATTGCTAACGATATTCATATAAAGTATGTTTAGCTGCATGCTCAGGTGTAAAATATGCTTTGTTCAAGTACAACAAGACTAACAAAAGGGATGTTTAGTTGCATGCTGGATTGCTCTTTATGTCATGGTTTGCAAACAAACTATTACCTTCCATTACATTATTAACTAGTAGAGCTTTATTCAAGTTGTATTGAGTCTAGTATATGTCAAATTTTGCTGACTATGTCCAACTTAATCTCCATCTCTAAATTGTTGTACAGCATATAAGTGATCTAAAAGCTCAGGCTACAAGGACACCAACAATGTATCCAGCCTTAACATTACACGTGCTCATGGAGAGATATACCAAGATGCATCACTAGGTGCATGACCAACCAAACAAAGTGTATGGAAGTACTAGTGGATACAACAACCGGGATTACTTACATTCAAGACTTTGCCGAACCAAATTTTTAGACCAAGTTTAACTTGACATCGTTGGGAGATCTCTTTACCAGCCTAAGCCTTTAAATGAGTTGGTTAATCAACATGGTATTAGAGCTTCTTCTAAACAAGGTCATAGGCCGAGTCACCTTGCTTGCATTTGTTCTATGTCGTACTGTCAGTGCATATGCTGGCACCATGTTTGGTTTGTGATGCACCTGAGCATACAACTTTCCACGTGGGAACGCTCGTCAAAGGTAAGGGTGTTGAGCTTGATATACAATAATTTATATAAGTAAGAAAAAGGTATACAAGCAGAACATGAATCATGTGATGAATGTTGCTAAAATTGTACACTCAGGTAAAAGGGCAACCTTGTGAAACCAAAACAGTTAAAAACTCCTAAAAAGGATTTCAACAAATCCGCCATCATCTCCATATAACCAAAATAACAGGATGCAAGGATCTTTCAACCTACTTATTGGCCAACTGCACATTCTGTATAATCCCAAAAGCATGCTTTCCTCTCCCTCCAAATGGTGAAAGACTAGCAAATAGAACACCACCACAGCCGTCTCGCTACCGTGTGAAGCAAGACTAAATGATTCACAACTTCACCTTCAAGTTTTGCAGAAAAACCTTCAATTTATCATAACCCTTCTTTTCCATTGCGATGCGACCATAAAGTTTAGGGCACTATTTGAATTGAATTTGAAAGTTTCTTTCCGGGCACACAAAAAGGTCAGTTAAACAGAAAGCGATAGTTGAATGCTACTCTTTGCCTCCAGTCGAGCTCATGGAAGGAGATGAACGTGAGGAAGCTTGAAGAAGTGGAGATAAAGTCCGCAGGTGAACATTTGGAAGTTGCAAATGTTGTTCCGTTGTCCAGGATTCTTTCCAAGAGGGCTCCGTGACTTCGCTGAATTTATAGAGGACTTCAGGTTCAGAGCATTATGCATGTATTCTTGTCAAGCTCTCACTGTTTTTAATTCTACAAACTTAGAATAGTAACTCCAGTGTTCACCTTGCACAGAAGGTACTCTTATCTTTTCTTTGTCTTTTTTCGGGTTCTTTTGTTTGTATGATCCTAGTGCAAGGACAGCACCATCACCACCCCCCCCTTGGCTTTTTCCTTTTGTCTAAATTAAAGTTAGTGTTCCAACAAAAATGGCGTATATGAGACATATTAGTACTGGTTTTCTTAGAACATAAATTTAGCTCACTAAACCTGCAATATCTTTTCTTAAAAATTCCTGATAAGCACGTATTATCTTCCATACATACTTTGGAAAAAATATGTGAACTTTACCATCAATAAATTATGTGCATAAATGGAAATGGAAATTTTAAATTACAAAACCGCGCTAGATCTGATACAAAGCAGATCTTTAGCAAGAAAAGTGATGGAAAAAATATGGTAGATATGTAATCAAGCCGGGGGGGGGGGGGTCTTTGTTCTTTGTAGCAATAAGATAATGTGTCTAATGGTACTTCCAGCTAATTTTCATTAATGCCCGATATAATAGACTAGTAAATGCCCGTGTCCGAGGACACGGCGCAATAATATTCGATGATTTATTTTTTTATATTCAAAATATATCAAAATATTTAATTATAAATAAAAAATAATTATATGCATATTTTTAATTATAAAA
>JAOWAN010000054.1:2338602-2348725 GCA_028566635.1 Lobelia cardinalis | reverse complement strand
CTCTGTTTACAACTTGTCAAACCAGTTGTTAAGACAGTTGTGCTAGCATCTTCACACACAAGTGTCTTGTTCACTGGGCAGTCCTAACGACTTAAATTCTTTCAGTACCCTTAACCATTGTAGAGAAAATGTTATTGGCAGTGAAATGGTATCACACAAGTGTGAGGTTGGTGGTGTAGAGCATCGACCTATTCGTAGTGTGACTACTGATAGTGAGAGTGAGAGTTGGGATGAGAATGAAGAGGAAGATGAAAATGTAAGAGTAGGACCAAGAGATACATACACAGATGCCCCAGATTGATTTCAAAAATATGTTGTTCACATCAATACTCAGTTAACCGCACTACAACAAACACAATAAAAAATGCGATGGTAGATGCAATTTCAACAAGACCAATTAAATGGCTATTTTAGCCGCATTGAATTTTCTCCAAGTGGTGGATCAACTAAGATGGTTGATCTCCATGTAGTCATTTTTGCTGTAGTATAGAAATCATCTATGTCGGATATTGTAATATTTTTTTGGATATGCCATTTTCACAAACAATGATCTGCTTTGGGAGTTTAATACTACATGAGGCTTCCTCAAATTTGTGTCATCACAGGGGTATAGAGTTTATACTCCTCTGATGACACCGTTTTCAGGTAGGCTTGTGTAAAAATATACTCTCAAAGCAGATCAATCTTTGTGCAAATGGCATATTCAAAATTATGCCACGATATCAGAAATTGATGATTTTTATATTGGAGCAAAAATGGTTGCTTCTGAAATTTACCTTGTTGAACATTATCTTCGTATTATTTATCTAATCTTCCCATAAAGAAGAAAAAGACTTACAAACATGAATATTTGCATGAAAATGTAATTGTGCATGTGGCAATTGAAGGGTTTGTTGAACATTTGTTCTTGTCAATTTATTTGAGGAATGGAATTGAACTATTTTTTTGAATGTAATTCAAATATTTGTGGAATGTAATTAAAATCATATTGTGTTGCTGCATAAGTGAATGATAGGTTAAAGGACTTTCAAACACAGTCGTGTTTTATTTGTGTTGCTGCATATATGAAGTCATAGAACACAACCGTGTTTAATCCATGAAATCACATAATACAGTTGTGTTTAATCACATGAAATTACAGAACATAGTCGTGTCTATCTTCTGCCTCATTCAACACATATTCTTTGCATTATGAAAATGAATTGAACCCAATGACTTTCACCACATCAAACATGTAAATATAAGTTATATCACCGGGTACAAACACCAACAAAACAAAATGAACCTTGTACATTGCTAAGTGATTGCTCATCAATGAAATGCGTAATTTTTTACTATGTAATTTTTATTCCCAAATAAATATTACATTTCTTAATTGATTTCACCTTGTAGATTACCTCACCTTACCTTGTACCCAATATACAATGTGCTTTCTATTCTCAAATAGAATTCACCTTCTGCATTGCTAAATAATTTATATTCTCAAATGAAAGTCTTTATTTATATTTATAATATTAGTACACATATTTTAAGAAAATGTCTAATTTTATTCTGATTATGATGAATTATTCTAAAAATAATCTAAAATACTATTTATAGATATTAATATATCTAAAAAATAATATAAAATACAATTATCTATTATTTTTTAACTAAATGTTAACACTTACATTAAAATAATAAGAAAAATAATAAATTACATTTTTGTTGCTATTTACTATTATAATTTATATTTTTAAAAAATTGACAGTAACTTATGATATTTTTACACACACAATCTATAACATATTACTAAGCGAAATAACTTTTAACAAAAAATATCATAACTTTAGAATTTATTGTTGTCACGTAACAATCTACCAAAACGGCTATGACATTTTATAAAACAGTTATATCTTTTTATCAACAGAACGTAACTAATAAATTATGTAACGGCGATAAAAAGTTACGTGGTGACGGTAATTTATTACCTGGCGGCACTAGTTTATTACCTGATGACGGCTAAAAATTATTATAGTTTTTTTTTTCAATATTTAAGTTCATTACTACTAATATTTGGTGATAATATTGTTTATTTAAAAATAGGGTTAATTATTAAAATAAATGGTGCTTACTATTATTTTGGCTAAAAAAGGGCATGATAAGGGATACGTGCTATCATTAATTCTTCGATTTAAATTCATCTGATTTAATTTTTTGGGATATTAAACAATTTATATTTTTTTAAATTAAAAAGAATTGAATCAAACCAAATTTAAATTGATGAATTAATAATAATATATATTAAAAAAAAAATAGTACGATACATTTTTTTTTAATCCAAAAGTGATAAAACGCAGGTAATTTCGTTACCGAAGAAAACCCCATGCCTCTACATCTACAGATTCTGCGCGCATCTTCTCTATTTAGCGTACACAGAATAGCTCAGCACGCAACGTGGCTCCCTTTCGAAGACCGTATTACGCGCGGGAGTCAGACCGATGGCATCATCGTCAACGACTTCTCCAATGGCGGAAAAGGTCGGTTAGTTAGAGTCAAAACTGTAATTCTCGCAAACTTATCCTCAGTTTTCTAACCCAGTCAACAGAACAAACAAACAAGCATATTTAGTAAGTGTAATCAATCCACCATGATGACACACCTTCCCAACAAAACAACAACAGTGGTAGTTTATTTTATTTTCCACCCTGCCCATGAAAGAAAAAGAAAAAGAAAACAATAATAGGAGCTCAATTCACAGAGAGATCAAAATGGATGGGGGGATTTGTTTGCAGTCGCTTTCAACTTAAACTCATTTCACCAACCCATTTGTTGTTAAACTTACCCATCAATTCGTTTTCCCAAACACTGCCCTGTCTCAGAGATTCAGCAGCAGAAAGGAATACCACAATTTCAAGCTGTTTATGCATTTCTTGATTGGTAATTTTGATAAAGGAGGTTGATTTTCTTGTTGGGTAACTCTCATCTCTTTTATTATTTGATCTCTCTTTTTTGTTGTCTTTTTGGGGAGAGTTTTGGCAGAAAGGGACATAATTTGTGTTTTCTGTAGTTGAATTGGTTGTTGTGGGTTTGTTGAGGAGTTAGTAAGGTTCTGTAACTGTAAAGGGTTTTCTTTGATTGATTTGAGTGATTTGCCAATACTTCTTCTCTTTAGGCTTGTGGGAAAGATGGCTTGCCAGCCTATCCGTTATTGGACATTTGGTGGGCTTGTGGGTGCATTTCTTGATCTTATCATAGCTTATTTTCTCCTTTGTGCATCGACTGTTGCATTTTTTGCCACAAAATTTCTGGGTTTGTTTCGATTGAGTTTGCCTTGTCCTTGTAATGGGCTATTTGGTATTCCCAATAGTAATTATTGCTTTCAGAGTCTGTTAGTTAATTGCTCCACTGACAGAGTCTCGTCTGTTCAATTGTCTGTAAAGAATAAGTTCCCTTTTGATTCGGTTTTGGGGAGGGATTCGAGTTACAGTATTATGAACTTAGATACAGGTGTGAATAGTAATGGAAATGGGTTTGTCGAATGGGAGGGCAAGGGTTCATGTAGTTCTATAGCTAATGCTAGGGAAGAATTGGAAGATGTTGTCAAGAGAGAATCAGCCACCCCAAGGAATGAAATTGGTTTTGCGTCTGGAAAGGAACGGAAATTTGATGTGAAAGGGAAAGGGGTCATTAATCAAAGGCTGAGTAGTGGGTTCCGTCGCCGTAGGAAGGTTGGTGTTGACAAAGGGAAGCTCTCTTCTGGACCATCACAGCATGATCCTGTAGTTGCGGTCCAGGCTTCTCAATCTCACAGGGAGCAGAGTAGGAAGGTTGACAACAGCTCCAAGCCTGTTTGTCTTAGCAGCAGTAACGGTGAGTTGCTTGTGTACTACTTATATTTGTAGTTTCCATTAATTCTTATTGCTCAATACGAAGGTTTGGTGGCTAGAATAAAATAACCAATGTATTTAATGCTTTGTCAGGTGTTTATGGTTTGTTTATCGAATGTGTTACCGGGGGTTAATGTCTCGTTTGGTTACGGCTGTCTGTATCAGAATGAGTATGTTGATATAATGTTAATGTATTGTGGAAGGATTAATTTCACTCATGTAAATTAGTGATCAAGAAATGGTTCTACCTAGGATGAAAACCGACGGTGGGTGGACCGGAACAACATGCCTCAGGACGGAGAACCTAAAATTTGTGTTGTTGCATCTGTGCATAGTTGGGAAGATAGGACTGGAGTGGGGGCAGATTCGTGAACTTCTTCAATGTGAAGTTTTTCCTATAAAAACTGGGAAAACTATTGATATTAGCTTATTGTCTTGTAAGCAGTCGACATCTATTTCAAACTTGAAAGAAGGGTAGACTTTGAGTTCTTCTTTCAGCATAACATTAAGCTTATGCTTTTTATTTAGATTTTCAATTATTTAACTAACCTACCTATGAACTGAAAGAAGAAAATAAGAAAAATATGCAGACTTTTGAACCAACCACAAAAATTCTGACAAGAGTCACTACAGTGCATACTAGTTTTATCTATTTTTTGTTTGAAGTGATTTTATCCCACAAGCTTTGCCATGTCTGTATTTATGTTTTGAAATATAGGAAATGTACGTTTGAGTTATATGCTGGAAATGTAGAATACTCCTATTCTCGAGATATAGACAAAAGAACCATAATGTGTAAAGAAAACTTAAAACTTGTGCGGAAGAAAATGTGTGGTGATTGATATTATCATGGCGTCAAACGGCGTGGAAATTTTACATATCTTTCAGTTCTCGTGCTGAAACAAGTAATCTAAGCTGATCATCTGCTGTTTTAGAAACCTTGGTGATGCTAATGTTTTTCTGTGCATATGCGGTCTTTAGATGAGATGGAGTTTCCAAGCGTCATGAAATTTGGTGAGGACACTCTGCTTGAGTTTGGACTAAACCAACTTCTAATCAAGAATGAGACTGAAGAGAGAACCGATAAGAAAAACGAACTAGTTTGTCAAGATGACATGAAAAACACTCTTAAAATGTTGGAGCAAGCATTGGAGGAGGAGCATGCTGCTCGTGCTGCTCTTTACCTTGAACTTGAGAAGGAGAGGAATGCTGCTGCTAGTGCTGCTGACGAGGCTATGGCTATGATTCTGCGTTTACAAGAGGAGAAGGCATCCATTGAAATGGAGGCAAGGCAATACCAGCGAATAATAGAAGAAAAGTCTGCTTACGATGCCGAAGAAATGAACATTCTCAAAGAAATTCTTCTCAGGAGGGAGAGAGAGAAGCACTTCTTGGAGAAGGAAGTTGAGGCATATAGGCAGATGCTTTATGGAAACGAGCAGTTAGAATTGGAAGATGTTCAGGAGATGCTAGATTTTCAGAGGCAAATGACTTCTTCACAATTTGATCTCACTGAGGATCCAGATATAATGTTGCACCAGCTTAATGAATCCCTTGGCAAGAAGAATTTGTGTACTGAAGATTCTGATCCTTGCAATTGCGTGACTGAAAGCTATCAGGAGCTTAAGGAGAAGGAAATGGTATTAAGGGATGATAATCTGTTCTCAGAATCCATGGAGGGGAAGACACTTGATTCGCATTTGATGTCATACAAATCAAGTAGTTCCCAAGAAGATGATTTGCCCGAAAAAAACATCCCTGTTGTAGGTGAAGGACAACGTATAGGTGGTGATTGTGTGCTATGGCCAGGAGTGGAAACAAAGACGGTTAAAACTAGAACAACTATAGGAGAAACTCATCGGAATTTGGACAAGCATGTGATTGACGCCTCAGAAGGGATCAAAGTTCCATGTATGTTAACATGTGACAAGGAACCAGATGTTCTTGATGTTCATGTTGTTAATGATGAATCCAAATTGAGGGATGATTTCAGTGGAAACAAATCCAAACAGCTGGTGGCTCATGATCCTTCCGAAATTCTTAGATTTAGTGATTTCAATCATGAAGATTTAGTCTTTCAGAGGAATGACGATGGACAAGGCTGTTCAAGTACAAGCAGGACAGACTATGCAGAAGACTTGAGTAAAAGCAGTCAGGACATGAATCTTGAACAGACTATGGTGGGCCCCAAGGGAAGAACTTTGGTTCATGATCTACGAAGAAATTCCATGAGTGTGTTGGATAATGAAAGGTCAAAAATAGACACTGAAGTTGAGAGGCTTAGAGAAAGGCTGAGGGTTATACAACAAGGAAGGGAGAAGCTCAAAGTATCGATGGAGCATCGTGAACGAGAAACATTGCAGTTGCAACTTTTGGAGGATATTGCATGTCAGCTTCGAGAGATCCAGCAGCTGACAGAACATGGAAAAGCTGCACGTCAGGGGTCTCTGCCCCCTCCTTCCTCAAAGGTATGTCATTGAAACTTCCGTTATCTTGTTTTGTTAGCAATTATACATCTATGTGGACGGACAGTTGCACCAATAGTCTATTTCCTTGATCCTGAAATCTTGCTTCTGCAAGGTTCCTTTTGGTGGAGCTCTATATCTTCTTCATGCTCTATAAATGAGATGAAATTCATCTATCTATCTCTTTCTTGTTCTCAACGTTAACTTTCTTTCAACTGAATTTGGTTGATTCATATTTCATTGTTTGCGATGGTGCTGCCCAGCTCTATCACTAATATGACCATGGCACTGATTTTCTGGTGGTTGCACATTATCTTTGAGGATTGTATTTAGTTGGTAATTAGGTCGAGGGTAGCCAATTAGCCTATTTACCCCTTGGATTTGGGTCAAATGAAAGAGATTCAGTTAAAATTGGTTATTGGATGTAGAGGTGTTTGTTTCTAAGCAGTCAGGGTTGGCGGTCTAAGGTTTAAGTTTCAGGGACTGTTGATAAAAGCATTTGCTCGCCGTAGTGATATTAAGCATTTGCTCGCCGTAGTGATATTACATCCGGCGTGGCAGTTACTAGAGTATAGGTCAAAAGCAACTAGCATTCTGAATTGGGTCAGTGATACATCTATATTGCCCTCCATACACTTGTCATTCAGCACTTTCTCGCAGGTTTGCACATCCTTGGCATGGCCAAAGGCTCTACTAGAAGAGCAGAAAGAAAAAGAAAAGGGATGATAGTCAAGAAGAGATGGAGGAACCTGTAATTTTCCCCCTGAAATGGAGAGTTTTGCATTTACCACTCTTGTCAAAGAAGTTCCTTACTATCGGAGTCAGATCCCATTGAGATGTGCTCGGTAGGTTGACTATTGTAGCATGACATAGTTACGAATTTTCTTAACTACTATTCTAAGGTTCCTGCCTATGTACACAGGCCTGATTGCTGTAGATGATGTATCCACCAGCATAATTCAAGTCCCTATGGCTTTCACTTTCTCTAGAGCCCAGGGCAGTAATTTCCTCTTTACAAACATTTTCTTAAAGAACTTAATAATCATGCCTTATCACTGCCACGTAATCAAGTTATAATGATTCCACACGACATTGAAAGATTTGAACTGTAATTTCAGAACCAGGACAATGGTGTGTTTTGTTTGAATGAGAGTGGGCCCATTATTGGAATTTAGAAACAGGAGTTAGGAAAGTTTTTTGTAGAGGTAAAAGAACATCAATATTGTACATTCTTACTTGGATTTTTATGAATTAGGCTGCTAAATATGAGTAGCTTCTGCGACATTGCGCCTGTCATTTTAGCAGAATTGGGAGTAATTCAGGCGCGTAATTTTTGCATTCCCTTTCAATTTCTCTGGTGATACTTGGCCTTATTACTCTCTCCATCATAAATGAAAGCTATGTTGAAAACAGATCTTCTTTTTAACTTTTAGGTCATACTTCTCATCTCTAACATGTCTTTTTCTTTTTTAATGGCAAGTAAAACTTCAATCACCAAATACGCAAGCATTACACAAGTAAGCAGGTGCATCCCCCTGTCCCTAACCAACTATACAAATATAACTCTTCCCGTCTATAGCATTCCTGTAACACTTACACCAAGCATTTCTCATGTATCCCCAGTATTTACAACTGACGGAGTAACAAGATTCCTATTAAATTTCCTACTATAAGGGAAACCACTCCTAACCATATCCTCTATATCCCCAAGCACTTCCTTCCAGTCTTTTTGCTCTTGTCTGAATAATGTTGCATTCCTCTCACGCCAGATGTAATATTGTGTAAAACTTAACACAAGATTCTTAATCAGTGATACCAAACCATTACCCCTCTATTTGGATTTGGCTATCGCCAAGATGTCATCCCAGTCTGTGATTCCCCTATATATTATTGTTTTTGCTGGACTATCTTCCAAATGTTTAGAATGTAAGAGCATTGGAAGAAGAGATGAGACAGAGTTTCTCCCTCCATTTGGCGGAGACTACATCTCTCTTCATTTGTGATTCCCCACCATTTCATCTATCAATAGTATCAAGTCTTCTCGAGCAGTTGAGTCGTTGAATAAATGCATACTTTGGGATATGACCTTTATACCAAACCATGCTCCTCCACTCCACTTTGTCATTCTTTATTTTAATTTGTTCACAAGCATCCCTAGCAGTATATTTATGAGAGCCATTCCCTATCCAAATGGCATTATCATTGTTCCACACACTTGGCAAAAAATGCTCAGGAGTATTCTGAATTAGATGAGCAATAGTTGCAGCATTTGGGTTAGGCCATTTCCATTAACCATTGTACACTATCTCCTTAACCTTTTCTTCCTCTGATAAACCTGCATCATAGATGATCCTCCTGCCATACCTAGTCACCAGAAGCCTTATTGGATACCAAAAATTCCACCACAAACTAGTATGATCTCCATTTTTTACCATATATTAAATTTTGCTTTGGACACTCTCTCATCTTCAACAGTTTCCTCCATGTCCTTGATGCATAGTTAGGACACTTTAAAGCCATAGACTAACCTTCATGTGGATGGGGAACAGTTGACGTGCACAATTTTGGAGAGGAGGGAGACAACAGCTGTAGAGAGCTATCCCCCTAAACTTCAGCCTAGATAGCAGCCTACATGTTCCTGCCATGCTCCCGCCATTCTCCCCGAAGAAAGCCCCACCAAGGCACCAAATCCAAGGGTAATTAGGTAAGTTTATTCTCTGAATCAACCGGGTCGTCGGGTTTCATACTTCCAGGGGGGGGGACCCGGAAAACCATGGTAGTTTGAGCGGGTTTGCTGTAATTTACCCTTAAATGTAATCAAACTATTAGGGTGCGTTTGGATGGATAGTTTATTGATTTGGTTTTTGGGTTTTTATAATGATTAAAGTAAAAAGTAAGAGAGATAGAAAAACTGTGGGATCAATGATAGAAAAAAAAAGGACAACTTCATAAATGGTCCCTGAACTTTGGCCGTTTTCATAAATAGTCCCTGAGCTTAGAAACGTTTTATGGATGATCAAAGTTTGAAAAAACGTCTCATGGATGGTCCCTCTGTTAGTCAACTGTTAATTTTGACCGTTAAATCTATTGATTGACAGAAATACCCTCCGCTCCCTTTTCTCCTCTCCATCTTGGCCGAAAAAATGGTCGGCAAAATCAAATGAACTCAGATTTGCCGGAAAAATTAAAAAAACCTCAAATTCAACAACACTTGAGACCCAAAACATAATCAAACTCCAGATTCATAGCTGAAAAGCAGAATGAAACCCAGAAAGCAGAATCCGATTCTAACGAATTGCTTCTTCTTCCTAGTCAACCACCGCCACAGATCTCCTGCAGTCGAGAGTGGATTCAAACGAATCCAGATCTCCGGCAAGAGGGGAGAGAGAGAGAGAGAGAGAGAGAGAGAGAGAGATAACTTACCGATCGTCTTCTCCTTCACCGACGAGAAGAGAGAGAGACACCGGGTACGAGAAGAGAGAGAGACACCCGCAACGATTACCCGCACCCTCGCCGGAGATGTGACATCCCATGAAACTTGATGTGTGCTAACCAACAACCCCTGACATCCCATGAATTTTTAGATCTAGGTTTAACACCCAAAATAAGCCTCACTCATAATAACCCAATAATTAATTTTCGACAATTAATTTTACCAACAAGAACAACACTCCGGCAATTAATTTTGCCAAGAACAAACAATCAACAAGAACAACACTCCAACAATTATTTATGGGTTTATTTCCTCCCTCACTCATTTCTGGGTTTGATTCCATTTGCTCTCCCTTC
>JAOWAN010000054.1:2324698-2338502 GCA_028566635.1 Lobelia cardinalis | reverse complement strand
GTTATAAATCATTAGATATTTGCGTTTAAAGTTTAAGGTGAAAAATAAATATTTGTGTTCACACCTAAACCAATTTTCAGTTGACTGAATTGGCCAGATTTTCTATTTAATTACAAATTCGCCATCAGTATTTTAATTATAAATATTATCTCAACCATAATCTGTATATAATCTAACCATCAAAATTAGTTTCTATAATTTCTATCTGAGATTTGTTCTCATTTAAGCACCTTCCACAATGAGTAAATACAAATATTGTGGAGATAAGTATTTGGTATTCTCATCCAATAAAATAGTACATTATCTATAAATTTATGATGTATTAGGATGAGTTTGAGTTTTCTGCTACAAATGATGTTATATATTTTTTTACATTTTATTAAAATTTTATTTTAACTATTTAAAAAGTAATTATAAAATTTTAAACTCTCAACTTTTGGCCGAGATGAGGGACCGTGCGAAGAAACAGGAGATTCGACCACGTTAGGATGGATAATTAATTATACAGGTTTAATAATTACTAGTAGTGACTTTTATTTGATACATTGGGTTGGGATAAATCAATGAGACCCACTAAATTCTCCATATAATAAAATTACTATCTAGTCCTCATCTACACTTATGCATCTCATCATCAAGGACAAGTAATCAGCGACAAATTTGTCTTTTACAGGGGCCTACAAATTTAGGGTTAAAAGACTTCATACCCTCCCCCCCACCCCACCCCACCATCATTCTCATTAGGACTGAACCCAAAACTTAAATTATGAATTTTAATCATCTTCATATATAAAATAAAATTTTAGAATAGCATTAAGCATGAAATGAAATGAAAATAATGCAACAGCCTTATTGCTTTATACTTCTCCCTGAAATATAATATTGCTTGCAAATTCTCCTCGTCACTGTTGGTAAGCATTTGTTTATTCCTTCATCCTGGGTTTTTTTTTTTATTTTTTTTTTTGTAATTTATTATTATTTTCATTTACTGTGTTTCACTACAAATAATGACAAATATTGTATTGGCAATGTGTTTTGTTCTTTAAATCATTGTAGTATGCTTTTGTCTTGATAAAGACGATAAAGACAGTTCTGATGGTGAAGTTTCAATGTGGGTCTTTTGGGGGAAAGTTAATTAATTTTGTTTTTTTTTTTTTTCTGATGGGTAGTAACCCTAGTACCCTACAAATCTCTCTCCTCTGGAAGATGCATGGAAATTAAATCAAAGAACAGTATTTTGGGACTCCAAGCTTATTAGATGCCTAGATGGTACGTTCTTTAATAGTACTCCATTGTAGGGGCTTCGTAGTACCAATATTAAGGTATCATATCTTTATAATGCCAGTCAAAGATCACATAGCCTCATAGGCCTGTAAATGAGAGAGAGAGAAAGAGAGATGGAATGGGGGATCTGGATTCTTTATTACCGGGGCCTATAAAGGAGTTCTTTCCTTTTTAGTCTGTGTGTGTATAGAGGCCTGAGCTTTGATGGAGTCTCCCTGTTCCATCCTTGGAACTCTGAAGGAATTCATGACTATGACAGCTATTCTGTACTACTATATACCTATCCTGGGTTATGAAGATTTATCCCTTAGGATACTGGGAGTTAGGAGTACTTCACAAGTTGGGGTTGTTGTAACACACTTCTGCCATCATAATTCCTCATCAAGGTGTTTCCTTGTTCTTCATTCTCTGTACATTCTGCCTCTGTGTTGGGCTTTTTGGCTGTTCGTTTGTTTTGATGTTTAGCTCTTCTTTACTAATATTTATTCTTGTGATTGGGAAATGTGGAAAGCTTTCTAGTTTATGCCAGTTATTGAAGGTGTGGCTATTTCATCTTCCTATAATGCCCATTTGCTGCATTTAGTTTCATATGTAAATGGGCTTCTTTGATGGTTTCAACTTTCTTTCTTGTGTTTCCTTTTTGATTCCAATATTTTCCTTTTCCTTTTCTTTCCTTACCTTGTCTTTATATTGTGTAGAGAGCAAGTGAATGTTAAAATTGTCAATGGCATCTTCTTCATCTGCCAACCAAGGCTCAGTGCCAGTACAAGAAGGTGTGCCCACATTTTATTATTACCCACAAGCTCTGGCCAAGTACCAGGATGTTGTAGCCTCTCCTAAACTCTTTATGAATACTCTGGGGAAACTCCATGCTGCTATGGGGACCAAATTCATGTAAGCTTTAATCTTGAATTTGATCTTTTCTCTTCAGCTAAATATTTCCATCGATCTTAGTTCATTTATCCCCTTTTTGGAAGTTAGCCTTTTTGGGCTGTTATTAGAAAATTCCATGCAAACGTATCCCAGTTCTTCAGTTAAGCAACTTGTCTGGCATTTTCACAACATTTTAGACCATAAAACGTGAACTAGTTAATTTAGAAAGTGGATCAACTGAGTTGGATTCTCAGTATTAAAGCAAAGAGTAAGAATTCTTCAAAAAGCTCTTAAATGTTGTGAAAAGAAGTAAAAGAATATGTGGTATGTCATTTCTCTCTTGCTTTGCCTTCCTTATAATAATCCCATTCCCATGGTAATGACAACGTATATTATGAATTATTAATCTATATTTACTGCTTTTTTTGTTTAGTAACCCGTGAACTGAACATAACATTAATGTTTCTTTTACTAATCAACCTTTCAATGAGTGGCATACATAACGTGGGATGCCTCTGGGTTGCAAGAAGAGTTTTGTTGGAAGGTTAAGGAGAATTGGTTTTTCTTACTTTAGAAATGATTTTGCCTCTATTTTTTTTGCTCAGCAACAAAATGAGATTGTATTAATGATCAAGGATTACACCCAAGCTTCAAGAAGCAAAATCATAAAGAAAGTAACAAAACAGAGCAACACTGTTAATTTAGCAACTAGCAAATCTCTATGGAAAGCATGTTGCAGGGGCAAAGCTGACTCAATTGCTAACGCTGTAGCATTACCACCATTCTTTGAAATCCTCCTGTGATATTATCCGTGCTTAATTATGATAGTACTCCCTCATTATTTGCAATTTTTTCGCATGTTTATAATGTGCATTTCCTTATGATAGATGTTGCTGTTCGTCCATGGTTGTAATTACACTAGTCTTTTTATCTAAGTGAAAAATTCTTGTCCATTCGCTTGTTGCTTGCATTTTGTGTTTGGAGCTCTTAAAATGAAGGGAGTTGAGCCTTCCAATTAAAATGCCATAGTATACTCCGATGAAACACCTACTAGGAAAGATGTGTTGAATTCAGAGTTGCTATGTCTACGACTCTACATAATTGGTATGCCCCTTGTTCTCTACCTAAATTATACTTTATCTTTGGTCCTTACCTAAATTATAATTGGTATGCCTCGTAATTACCTCAACAGGAAATCCACGCTAGTTGCCTACGTCTTTTGAGCATTAAAGTGTAATGGAACAACATTCAACATATTTACCCAGCTAGTTTGACGAGTACAGACAAAGTGATGCCATGAAGGAAATAGTCTACATGAGCATCTAAATCACGTGGGTTATAACCGAAAGTCATGCAGAATTTTAAAGAAAAAACTGCTAAGCTTGGTCCAAAAGTATCTCGTGAACTTGAGGGAACGATCTCTTACAATTCTCCTACACAGTACCTGGACGTATCCAAAGAAAGGCAGAGTAGAGAATGTTTGCTATCCTGAAATAATTTTGTCACGTATTGTGTCCAGTAATTTTGTCACGTATTGTGTCCTGCATTAACAAGTACTTGTCGTAAGAAATGAAGGGATGATATCACTGCCAAAATAGTTGTTAAATCTTCGACCTTTAGCAGGGATGATATCAGTTAGTTGACACAAATTCCGATGTTTTTGAGGAATTGATTAGGGAACAATAAATCTAGCAGGTACTTTCCTCAATTTTATTCTGCCAGAAATCACAATGTAACGAAGATTATCCTGCTTCTGTGGGCAAAAATTGTCTTCGTCTTCGTTGCTCCTAAGTACACGACCAACCCCTTTTTTATCTTGACATTCTAAATGAGTTCCCATCCAGTTTCATCACCATAAGGAACACAAGGATATTCTTTCTCTTTTAGCACTTGCCATTTTCCTATTTTGACTACGTAATCTCGCGAGAAAAGTAGATCAGACGGTGTTAATTCTCACCAGAAACTGCAGCCCAAACAAATAGTAACACAAGATGCGAGGTGGCATACTGTCAACGGACGGACTCCTTCGTCAAGGCTTACTTTAATCTATCAAATGGGGGTTGGTGTTTTCTTGTCATTCTTCTTCCACATTTCTTTAGCATTCTTGTTGAAGGTAAGACAATTTTTGAGAAATCTTACAGAAATGTGTGTAGTAGTTTGCCTACTGAAAGAGGGAACCAAGTACATCGATTTGCGGTTTCTTGATGATGTGTCAGAGGAACGCTATCTGTCTCCGATCCTGAACATAATAGAGCCAAAACCTTTTGGACTTACTTACTAAAAATCATAATGTTGTCAAGATACACAACCACAAACTCATCTATTAATCTTTCAAAACCTCGTTTATGAGAGAATAGAAGGACGCTGATCTATTGGTCAAAAAACTTAGTGCATTACTAGAACCTGAAAGACCATATCTCGTCATATGCATTGTTTTATGCTTATTATGAGGCTGCAACTTGCACTTGTTCAAATGCTTAGTGTATATCAAGTTTCAAGAAAAAGGAAATTTTCCATGCTCTGATGATCAATGCAATTTGTTCATAGTACAGTCAGGTAACTGTTTTGAATGCTCACATTAGTTAAAGCTTGATAGCCCAAACACCTTTGAACAGAACCATTGACCTTCTGAAACAAGACAAAGTGAACGCAAGCCAATCGGATTGCTGCCGTCTTAACTCCACCAACTCTACTTGAGACATATCACATAAGGTAAAATGCACGTGATGGCAGCTTGTGCCCATTAGTGACTCAATTCTGTCATACCGCTATCTGCGGAGGAAGTTTCTATGAGAGGTCCTCTTGCATGTTGTCCTTGGACCCCGACAAAACACATTTCACTAATTCTGGCAACTATGCCAAAATACATGTCAGGGAAAAGGACATGCTGTTCGATCTCATCCCATTTCAAAATTGCTAGAACGTAGGTTCCCATCAGCATATACCCTTCACATTAGTGCTCCATGGTACAGCTTTATATTAAGACATTTCACGTAAGTGCTCAGCATGACCATTGAGTTTCTACATGGCTTATTGCTCAACAATATCAATGAGCTTGTGCCTGGTATCACCAAGGATCACTTGAGGTAGTCAATCTTCATAGGCACTTAGAGGGTTGTATTCCCTTTACAAGGACCTGTCTTGATTGGGATACCTTTGCGATTCCTTCGATGTTCTCTGGGATTGTGAATCTTATTGCCTTTAGACGCCCTGTGAGGGTTTAGCGGGAGCTGGGCATGGCTACACACATAGCAAAAAAGAGAGCATGTTGGCTTGTCACAGCTACTTCTAGGGGTGGCAGTGAAAAAATTCATGTATTTAAACCAGCTTCAATTATCATTGCATTCATGTCCACAATGTTTTCATAATCTTTCATACTAAACCTTTTTTCCTCAACAACTTTTCTCCCGGAAGGATTCTCTTTCACATTTAGCCCTCTTTTCTATTGGATAGTTGCCACATTTGCATGCATTTCCGCATGCAACAAAATAAAGATAGTACAGAACCATGAGTTAAATGTGTAAGCCGGAAGTGAGAACTGAATAATTTTGACTGCTAGGATATATGCCTTAAAGGTTTGGGTAAATTGCAGCTTCACTTTATCAATGCATTCACATACACTTTGGTTTTCGAAATATATCATACTTGGCCTTTCTCGCTCGACAACCTTGCTCCTGGCAATATTCTTTTTCACATTGTAACCCTCTTTTCTGTTGGATATCTTCGAATGCATTGAAATAGAGACAGTACAGTGGCACTAGTGAAACATGTAAGCGAGAAGTGAGAATTGAGTAATTTTGGCTTCAAGGATATGTCATATATGCCATAAAGGTTTGGGTAAATTGCAACCCCTCATGGCTCATCATCTTATCAAAAGTGCCTACTTATTTTGTTTTTCTCGTTATTTATTTATTAATTATTTTAATTTGGGTGACAATTTGGACCTTTGGAAAGCTCTATTTGAAATATTAAATCTTGAAGTACCTAATGCATTGGAACGATCTTATTCTGTCTAAGTTACCGGTGATACATGTCTTTCTATAATTCTACGTTTGTGTTTTTAAGCGTCTTGCCTTCTTCTTCTTCAATTTTATCTCTACCATCATCATATATTTAGTGCGTATTGGTGATTCCCCAATGTGGTGTTACCTTCTTCCTTCTTTCTTCTTCCTACTTTTCTTTTAAGCGAAGGAGATTGCTAGATGCTTCTCTTGTTAATGTAGTGTATGCTGTTAGAAACAGTATTTTTCCATGTTCATCTCCTTGCTAAAGAGCTATTTCTGAATTTGATTTCTCAGTGCAAAGATTTCAGTTTCTTTATTATGTAAAATCTTTCATGTTTGGTAATATGTTGTAAATATTTCTCATTTTCCATTTCCTCAATGTACTTTGCTTTGGTCAATCTCCCTGTTTGATCTGTCAAATATCAGCATAACTTGATTTAATCTGTTGGCTGTTTCACATTTGGAACGTGATCCCCCACCCCCACCCCCATTTTGCTGGTAAAGGGACCATAATTGATTTGCGTCTATAAGAAGAGTTTTGATATGGCTGGGCTATTATTTAGGAATTATTTTATAAATTATCAACAATGTTATGGGAGGAATGGAGAGCTTACTCGTCTACATAATTTTCAACTTGCCTAGACATAGTCTCAGTGATGAACGATGATAATAATGTTATTCAGTTCTATTGAAAAATAATAGGGCTATTCAGTTCCCCAGTACTAATATGTGCATTAGGCATATATTATAGCAGGCTTGAGTATGTGGGAATAAGATAGTTTCTGTTTGTAGTTATAGTACTCCTGTTTATGGATAATCTGAAGCATAAACACTAAAAGAAATTTCTATTTTTCTTGAGATTGGGTAACAAGAAACACCGTCTGCCTCTTTTTTTTTTTTTTTTTTTCATTTGTTACTACCATCCACATGTTCCTTGCTTTCATGCGGGAGCCAAAAACCATGTGCTCATTTATGTCTTTAAATATTTGTATATCCATGAACTTCCCATTAGTAAGATTTAGCTTAACTATCTTGTAACATTTACTATTTGTAGGATTCCTATTATTGGGGGAAAGGATCTAGACTTGCATCGCCTTTTTGCGGAGGTCACCTCCCGTGGTGGTATTAAGAGGGTATGCTATCACCAAACTGACATGGCTATGGCATTTATACCGACATATGTAATAGGATATTTAAGTGCTTGCTTTTTCCAAATTTTCCCATTCTTTTACTTCAGAATTTTTTTGTCATTTCTTTCATGCTTTGTCCAAGCAAATCATTAGAATGAATCATATTTATCAAATGGTAATGATAGTCCTAGTTCACTTGTTTTTAACATGGTGAGACACAGTGAGTTTCTACTTCATGATTATCGTCGGTGGATGTGATATGTACTTTCGGTTTTGCTATGTTTGAATCGAATTCACAGGTTCTTGCAGAGAAGAAGTGGAAAGAGGTGACTACTTCTTTCAGCTTTCCCCCTTCAGCTACAAATGCTTCTTTCATTCTTCGCAAGTACTACTTGTCTCTTCTTCATCATTATGAACAAGTATACTACTTTGAGGCCCGTGCGTGGACTCCTGTATCGAATGGTGTGCAAAATCTTCTAACTTGTAAACTATTTAACTTTTGGGCCTTCATTAAATATTGTTTCATTTATTTTATTTGATCTTTCAGATGCTTGGCAGAAAACTGCACCAACTTCAATTCATGCAGTGGATGACCCAGTGCAACCTTCAGCAGAAATTCAAGTGACTCCTCGTAGGCAACAGAGGCTACCATCAGCAGAAAGTACAACTCCAGCTAAACGACAGAGGATAAATGTCACAGAATTATTGCCCGGAGGTTCCTTCTTGTTTCCTCTTTTATAACTAGAAATATCTTTTTTCTTCTTATTTTTTTAGAATATCACCTTTTTTATGTTGCCAAATAAGTCTCGTTTGACTGCCTACACAGTTTGAAAGAGTTAATTGACTCATTTGCCTTTTAACCATCGGAAAAGTGTGATAAAATGGTTTGTATGAAAGAAGTTGGTCCTGTATGTTGCAATAAATGAACTAAAAAAGATGGTCTTTTTCTACGAAGTAGATGCCTTTTGAGTGAACACCCAAAAAGGAATAGTGAACTCTTTTAAGAATGGGGAGAGTGTTATACATCTGCTTTGACATTTTGAATATGAGTTTTCGTTTTGCACAACCTTTGAGGCATTTTAGATCCGACATAAATATTTATCTTGCTACGACGTTGACGTTTTACTGCAGTAGTTCAAAACTCTCCAAGTTACAACAAAGTCCTAATGGCCAAGTGTTTAGATACTGACAGTACCTCTAATCTTGGTGGGAAAATGTTTCAAGCATTATCAGTATACTGATAGTACATCTAAATTGGGGTGGGATCTTGGTTTTCAAAGCATTATATATTAGCAAACATTTCTTAACCATGTTTTTGTTGCATTTAATTTCTTCCAATGGTTTGGTGACCTAGATTCGACCTTGTAGCACACGGTTTTCTTGCAGTGGAAGCTGATTGCTTTCTATGTTTTAAATTAAAGTTCCTGTTTGCTAACAAGCGTTGAGCATTTGAATGTTCCAAACATAATTTTGGCTGTATGTCTTATATACCCTCCTCGTATTCATTTAGTAGTGATATATATGTTTCTCTTTATGATGGTTGCAGCAACTCCAGAGCCGTCAGTTGGTTGTTCAGTGACAGGCATGATTGATGGAAAGTTTGAGAGTGGGTACCTCATTACCGTCACAATTGGCTCTGAGCAGCTAAGAGGGGTTCTTTATCAGACTCTGCAGGACACAGCCTGTCAAATGGCACATCATCAGGGATTACAACCACAGTATCATAATGTGAATCGGAACATTAGCGATAAAACCACCCTGTCAGCCTCAGGAGTAACCCGTCGTAGGCGTAGGAAGAAATCAGAGATGAAGAAAAGGGATCCTGCTCATCCTAAACCTAACAGAAGTGGTTACAATTTCTTCTTTGCGGAGCAGCATGCCAGGCTGAAACCACTTCACCCAGGAAAGGACAGGGACATCAGCAGGATCATTGGTGAATCTTGGAACAACCTAAATGAATCTGAAAGAGCGGTAAGCAATAGCGGCACAAAACCCACAAAAAAGGAAAAAGGAAAAAAAGAGAGAAAACGGAAAGGAAATAAAGAAAATATATACGCTTTCATTCCTCAACTAAGTGCCACTTTTGGTTGAATGTTAGATTTAAAAATAAGACAATTTGCCATGCTACTTCATTTCTACAGTTCAAAATTTTAAGTGTCACTAGATAAATAGTTTTCAGAAAATTAACTCAATTTTACCAATTCACTCACTGTCACAGTGACAATTTTAGATTGCTATGAATTATTATTAATTTTTTATTCATGAATATTTTTATTTTATTGGTTTCAGGTTTATCAGGAAAAGGCGCTGAGAGATAAGGAACGCTATAGAATAGAGATGTTGCATTACAAAGAGAGTCTGAGAGTGGGTCAAATCATGGGCAATGCAGTCCCAATACAGCAGCAGCAGCAGCCTCTCAATCTGGATGTCAATATTGGGGTATTAGAGGAGAATATCGATTCTGAGGGTGGAGGATCATCTCAAGCTCTGGAAAATGAGTTAACCAGTGGTAAAAGTGACAGGAGCAACAGCGAAGATGACGATGAAGTAGATGATAATGGGACACCTATGATAACCGAATCTGGAACTGAAACATTGGTAATGGACATGCATACAATAAACAAGCCATTGCCATTGTTTGAGATGGAAAAAGGATTAGTAACCATGATCGGAGAAAGTGGCGGAAAATGCTCGAAGAACGATGCTGAAATCGAGGAGAATAAGTTGTTACTTAGTTTAGAAGAAGAAGAAGAATCACTGATTATCCCAGAGGAAAAGTCGGCAGGTGCAGGTGAAGAAGAGACAATTCAGGAAGAACCAATAGTTCTGGTCGTAGAGAAGAATGGTAGTGGTGGCAGCAAAGGATGCTTGGGTGTTGAAAAAGCATCGTCATCCATCCAAGAGAAAGAATCTGTAGTGCCTATCCAGCTAGGTACTGAAGTGAGAGGATCAACTGCTGCCATCCAAGAGAAAGAATCTTTGCCTTCTGAGGATAGAGCAGATGGGATATCTGTGGCAGCACCTGTTAAAGAGAGAACTGAGGCCGAGTCAGCCTCTACTAAAGAAAAAGAGTCGGTGGTTCCTGAAGATAGAATTGTGACAGAATCAAACCCAAAGGAAGAGAACGAGCCTGTAGATCCTGAAGAGATAGTGGAGGACCTCAAACATGTGTTGCCAGTTCAAGAGGAGTTGATGGCAGCTAATATGGAGAGAGTTGGGAAAGCAGCAGTGCCTGCTGAAGAGGGAGCAAGAATTAGTAGTCAGCAGCAAGGTAAAGGAATGTTTGTCTAGTGAATTTACTTTGATAAGAACGCAAGACTTTTATTAGGTTGCCTATATATTTTGTATTTGCTTTTCTGAGCATCCTTGCTGCTCGGCCTTGATCTTTCTCAGTCGAATATGTTGCGAACCTGCTGTTACACTCATTTTCCATGTTCCATCTATGGAAATTCTCGTTTATATCTCTTAGCATTAATGGAGTCTCATGTTCCATTTCAAGTTTGCACCAGAAGCTTTATATCAGTAGTAGATATGTTGATTATAGGTGTGGAAATGCTTTGGATAGGTAAAGAATGATTAGCAATTGATGGTAGTTCACCGGATATGTTGACAACTTATGATAGTTTTCTTAGATCATAGGTCCGTTGTTATTTCATCATTATTTTGGTTGCACCAAATCTCTAGCAGAACCTAATTGCACATTTAAATCCTTAAAAAAAGAAAAGAAAAAAAAAAGACTATCATAAACCCGAATTGGAAAATAAAACCATAAACCAAGAACAAAGATCATGACAACTGGGAGAACTTGTTTTGTGATAAATTTGAATGAAACCAAAGAACATATGGATGCAGAGAAAGACTACTTATTCCTGCCAAATCAATTTACTGGGAAAAGGGAAAAGAGAGAGGTTGCTCATATCATGTAGTACCAAAATGAATATCTTTACCATATATGCCAAATTGTTTTGAGGTCTCTTTAAAGTGTGCCCCACAACTTTTACATGGGATTGGATGATTCCTCAAGACTAAATCAGAGTGTCCTTTAAGAACATTCTAGAATTCGAAAGCTACTGCCACAAGGGTCCACAACCACAATCAGCCCACAAGGTACCAAAAAGGAATATCATGAAATCAAACCTCTGAACCCTCCAAGAAACAAACTAAAACGAAAACTCCAAACACAGAGAACAAAACATGAAGGAAAAACAAAACGAAGAAGAAACGATGTGCAAAAAGTTACAATCAGTCCCACAAAGTCTAAGATCTGGTTCTCATTACGGTGGAATAATGAAAAAAAGGGGTAGAATAAAGAAAGAAAACTAAAGGGCCTTAGCCTCCTAGTTTTGATTTCGTGCTGTAAAAAACAGAGAATCAAAAAAAAGTAAATTATGAGCATATGTACTGATCATGATGAATCAGAAACAAGAAGTGCATCCCAGATCATGTCCATGTCCAAGGATGGCATTCTACTAAGCTGAACCCCTTCAATATGATCTGATGAAACCATTTCTGTACCCTTCTTATAAGTTTTCTCCTTACCACCCTCACTTCCACCCCCCCTCTCTTTTCTTGTTGATCTCGAGCTTTCAGACGAGTCCACCTCTGTTGTTACTGGTGATGGTACTGCAGCAGCCATATCATTGTTGATACCTTTTTTGCCTCCTAACATCCCTTGAGATATTGCTTGCAACTTAGCTTCAAGGAGGGCGGCCGTGTTTCCGTTCAAGGATTTGGTCTTAAGTTGATGCTTTAGATCAGGGAAGTTCAAGTGTGCGTAATCACCCCTGAGGATGTATGCGGCTGTGTCATATGCGTAAGCTGCTTCTTCTGCAGTGTCGAAAGTTCCCAACCAAACCCTTGTTCGGTTTCTTGGTAACCTGATTTCCGCAACCCATTTTCCCCAGTGCCTTTGCCTCACTCCTCTGAACAATTTTCCCGGTGAAGACACGGATGTAAAACAAGGCTTTTGGAGGAGGCTATTTGGTATTCTTCTTCCCGTGTACTTCATTGGCTGAGTCTTGGTAGCACTTAGCCAGTAGTCTCCAAAACCTCTTGTGGGGTACTTTGTTATGCTTTGATTGATTTTGAGCCAATCTGGTTCTGGTCCTGCAGGCTGGGGTTGAGATTGGCTGAGCTGGGGCATGGAAAACAAAGGGCTCGTCGCAGAGGATTTGTTTGGAGAGAGGCTTAAATTTGGGTATTTGGGGGTGATTGATAAAGGAGATGAAGGTGGTTGGTTCATTTGTGGGAACGATTCAAGAAAATTTAGGGGAATGCAGCTTTCTTTGACATGGCTAGCAGAACTTAAACTATCCGGCGATGAGGACGTCGACGATACCACGGATTTTAAACTACTACCGCTACCGCCACCGCCACCATGCTCATGAAGAGGATTATTCCATACGTCGAAAAGATCCACGAAAAATGGTTGTCCTCTGGACATTTCTTGAAAATCAGAAGGCAAATGCTTCTGCATGAAAGTTTCCATCTTAAGAAACTCATTCTCCATGGTAATGTGAACCAGGTAGAAAAACCAAAGGAAGGCCTAACAAATGAAACATACAAGACGATGGGTCTATATATATAGGTATATATATATATATATATATATATATATATATAGTTTTAAGATCTACCCCTCAACCATATGGTAAGATTGTGATGTCTTGGCATCTCCAAGGAAAAAAATATTAAAATATTATATTGTTGGGCTTCGATCAATTAAATTATTTTAAATTGATATTTGAGCATACAATTAGCATAATTGTTCTTTTTTTTGATACCAAATGACGTGTCATATCTTATTATTTTCTATAACATTGTTTTTTTTTTAATAACTTTATTTTAGTTATAATAGGGATGAGAAGCAACGTGCATTTTGTTCATAAAGGGCAGATCTACTCGTTGAGAGAGAGAGAGAGAGAGAAGGCTCATTCGTATCATTCGTGCTTCCCATTCATTGATGTTGTCTGAGTGACCAATTGAGGACCGACAGCTAATCATGCCTTGTGGGTTTTTAATTTTTGTTTTCCCTGGTGTTAAAGATCGTTTCTTTTTTTTTTTTTTTCTTTTTGTTTGAAGGAACTATGGTTTAGGTTTTATCATGTGATCAGCGTAAGCCCACGTGATGGCTTAAATTTTTTTAATTAAATAAAAATAATAAAATTTTAATGTTAAACATCATATCATATATAAATAGTATGAATATTAAAAATTTTATCGATGGTTGAGATTAAACTTTTACTATTTATTACTGTTCATCTAAATTTATCATTTATGCTATTTAGGAGTGCCTAGGCGCTCCATATAAAAACTGAGATGTCTGTCCCATGCGCTCTCCTCATCTAATTTCTGCCTTTTGCTTTCCTAATCAGCTTTAATGTGGATGATTAGACTTGTTAATTAGCCTTTTCTACTTCAAAGACTCTCTCTCTCTCTCTCTCTCTCTCTCTCTCTCTCTCTCTCTCTCTCTCTCTCTCTACTTTTACTATTTTTTTTTTTTTTTAATTATTA
>JAOWAN010000054.1:2307625-2324598 GCA_028566635.1 Lobelia cardinalis | reverse complement strand
TGTATAAAAGTTTTTTTTTTGTTATTTAATTTTTTCTTTTCATCTTTTTTCTTCAATTTTTCTTAACAACTCTCGGATACGGGCACGAGCATGAATACAGATATTATTTTAATAAAAAATTTCAAATATATTGCCGTGCCCTCGGGCACGGGCATTAACTAGTGAAGAACAAATGCGAGAAGAAAGAAGTAGATAATTTGGAGATAATTTCAGGAAAGTGGCATTGGACATGGCGGGTACCTTACACCAAGTGCAGATTGAATTTTTTTATCTAACTCACCAAATCATACACATTATCCCATACAAAATCGTAAATAATAGAAGATTTTAGAAAATCATGGGAAATTGAATTTCTGATCCCATCCTTAGTTAAAAATAAAGTTCACAATATATATCAAATTAAATGATTAATTTTTAATTATAACTATAATTCTAATTATTAATTTTCAATATTAAATTATATAAAGCATGATAATTGTTATTTGTAAAATTTTCTTTATTTCTAGGTTAGTTAATTAAAGAAAGTGAAGTCGTGAACCTTTGAATAAGGTAAGGACGAAGTCAGTATTAGATAAGGAAACATAATTTTATTTGTAATAAGACCAGAAAAACAAAGAAAAACCTAAGCCCAAACCCTTTTTTTGATTGTAAAAGAAGGATCTATGGTCCATCCCATTCAAATTCAAGCAAAGAAAAATGGCCATATGAACTCCCAAACCTTTTTCCGAGCTCGTTTTGTCTGTATTTTTTCACCTCCTCAGTTGCCAGTAGAAAGTGCCGCAACTCCATTGAACTCTTTACCTCTAAACCTTCTTCTCATTAGATCCTTAAATTCTTCGAACGACAGCATCTCCCGTTTCCTCTCTCACCTATGTAATACCCAAACCCCACCAAATAAAGTCCCTATCAAGTATTCTCTGGTCACTCTCTCTCTTTCCAGATTCCCAGGTGAATCTTCGATTTTTTGGATAAATTTAGTTATGGGTTTTTGGGCTTCTTTTAGATAGTCTTTGATTATCAAATTCCATCTGGGTATCTATGGATACTTTTTATCTAGTTATTGTTAATAATTTTCTCTATCTGCTTATGCACGAGTTGATTTTAGGGGTTTATGTATTGCTTTTGATACTTAAAGTTTTTGTTTTCCCCTCTCCACTCCACCTTGTGCTTTTTGGTTCTCTTTTACGCTATTGATCAATTTGAAATCGTTTTGTTAGTTCTGCTATTCTGATTGTGTTTCTTTGTCTAGGATTGAAGTTTTTATTTTCATTGTTATTATTTTTGATTTCAGGGATTAAATGGGCAAAAAAGGCAAGAAGAAGCCAGTTAGAAGTGTTCTGAAGGAGAAGGCTGCCCCACCTGGAGCCTCTTCTCCTGTTGCAGTTTCCCAACCGAGCATTCCCAGCATTGATACTTTGGAAGAAGTAAGTGTGGTTGTGAAAGAGAAAAAAGTATGTCATTGTCCCCATCTTGATAAGGGTATTGATTTGGGTAAGTTGTCGGCAAGACTTCGATCATTGGAGCCTTACCGGTGTGAGGATTGTAGGGAAGGTGTGGCAGAGAGAAAGGCAAGTAAGGGAAAGGGCAAACATGGAAAGAAGAAAGGGGGTGGTGGTTCTACTGTTTCCAAATCTGGCTCCAAATCCTTGTGGATTTGTTTGGAATGTGGACATGTTTCATGTGGTGGGGCTGGGTTCCCGACTACTCCTCAGAGTCATGCTGTTCGGCATACCAAACTAACCCGCCATCCATTGGTTGCTCAGCTTGAAAATCCTAATCTCCGATGGTGTTTTCGGTGTGATACAGTGATTCCAGCCCAAACTTCTGAAGGGATTGGTGAAAAGAAAGATCCTTTGTCCGACATTGTGAAAATGATGAAGGCTCGACCATCATCAGGACCCTCGGGAAACATTGAGGAAGTTTGGTTTCCAATTGGCACTGGCAGTATTACAAGTGATATAAAATCAGAAACTACATTAAGTATCTTAGAAGGCAGAGGCGGCTATGTGGTGAGGGGTTTGGCTAATTTAGGGAATACATGCTTCTTTAATTCAGTAATGCAAAATCTTTTGGCTATGGATAAATTGCGTGATTATTTTTCTAGTCTGGATGGACCTGCTGGGCCTCTTACTATTTCCTTGAAGAAACTATTCATTGAAACAAGTCCAGCATTGGGCTTGAGAAACGTCATAAGTCCAAGGTCTCTTTTCGGATGTCTTTGTACCAAGTCTCCCCAGTTTAGGGGATATCAACAGCATGACAGTCATGAATTGCTTCGTTGTTTGCTGGATGGATTGTGCACTGAAGAGTCTAGTGCAAGAAAACAAGTTCAATCGTCAAAAGATGATGCTCCAAAACCTGCTCCTACTTTTGTCGATGCCATATTTTGTGGACAACTTTCTAGCACTGTTAGCTGTTTGGAGTGTGGTCACACTTCAACTGTCTACGAGCCATTTTTAGATCTCTCGCTTCCACTTCCAACCAAAAGATCTCCATCTAAAAAGGCCCAACCAGCTTCTCGTGCCAAGAAAGCGAAAGTACCTCCAAAGAGAAGCGGAAGGTTTCGGCCTAAAATAAATAGAGAGTCAGACTCCTCACCTGCTCATAGTGTTTTGAACTTATTAACCAGTGGTGATACTAGTCACATCCAATCTATTGAACCAATTGCTGAAAAATTGGTGGGTCCTGAAGGCAATTCTACAGAATTGGAGTCGGTTGTTGTAGGTACTACAGGTGATAATAATGGTTCATCTTTGGAATCTGTTCTAGGTACTAAAGTTGATAATTGTGGTTCAGCTTTAGAAAAATTCCCAGATAAGCAAGTGCTTCAAAACAAGCAAATTGTAAATAATAATATGGAGGAAGCATCACTTTCATCAGATAATCTAGCATTTTTGGACGAGTCGGCTTCATTGTCAAATGACCATGATCCAGCTCCACATCTAATTGATACTTCAACGGTTCCTGGTTCTGGAAAGGAGGTTGTTCAGGCTGATGCCCTATTGGAGCTCAGCATTGAACCTAGTAAGCAGGTTGATACCCTCCCTATGAAGGACATGTCAGCTTTCGACACCTGGCTCTATATCCTTGAACAAGATGATCTCCATATGGTCTCACAAATTGATGATGATTCAGCAGTTCAAGATTCTGAAGCTGTTCAGAATGTTGAGCTAGTAAACAATAATTTAGATTTAAATAATAACAACAGACAATTGGGGAATTCTTGGGAAGATGCGTCCCCAGTACAAGTTCAGGAATCTGGAATACTGCTGCTTCCATACAAGGAAGTTACCTCAACTAACGGTCATAATGAGGTCATTTTGTCTTCTGTCTGTGGCGAACAAGATTCATTGGACTTTGGAGGTTTTGGAGATCTATTTGATGAGCCTGAGGTTCTAGGGCCCAGTTTGAAGCCATTGTCCTTGTCTTGTGAGGCTAATGGTGTTGCTGAAACTGGTTTCATGGAGTCTGATCCGGATGAGGTTGATAATTCTGATTCTCCGGTGTCCGTTGAGAGTTGTCTGGCTTATTTCACAAAGCTCGAGCTCCTTGCCAAACTTGAACATGCTTGGCAGTGTGAGCAGTGTTCGAAATCTCTGGTAGAGCAGAGAATGAGACTAAAGAAGGAAAGGCAGAAACCTGCATTAGGAGTTATGCCAAATGGAGTTGACTATAGAGATTCAAATGTTGCATCAGTCTCAGGCAAAGATTGCTCCGCTACTGTTTTGGCACAAACCTTCTGCAATGGAAGTATAGAAAGAGATGTAGTTAGTAATTCTGATGAAAGCTTGGTGATGCATAATGGAAAAAGTGATGATGGCCAAAGCTATATAGCTTCTGGATTGGTAGAAAGGAAAAGCGAGATGAATTGTGAACTTCCAGAGCTATCACCGTCTTCATGTTCATTCAAAACTTGCTGCCAAGAGAGTCTCTCCGGTCAAGCTAGTGATTCCTGTAGTGCAAGTGTCTCTGGTGGTGGGGGATGTGAAGCTGAGAATGTTGTACGACAAGAATCCCTTCTCTTAGATAGGCCACATGAATCAGCAGCAAGTGATGATGATATTGATTCTGGGAGTGTAAAGGTAATGAGGGATGCAACTAAAAGGATCCTCATCAACAGGGCTCCTCCACTCTTGACCATTCATCTGAAGCGGTTTTGTCAAGATGCTCGTGGTCGCTTAAATAAATTAAATGGCCATGTGTATTTCAGAGAGACAATTGATCTTAGACCCTTCATCAATCCCAGGTGTGTTTCGCTTTCATTTGAACTATCAATTACGATTTTGCTTCAGCATTCATTTTTTACTTTATCTGTTCCTGCGCAATTTTAATGCGAATTATATTTTTTCTCCTTGAGCTACTTTCACTTATATTTTTACTATTGTATGTCCGTGTCCACAGGAAAGAAAAAGAAAAAAAAAAGAAAAACTAACTTTAAAAATTAACATTTTTAATTAATGTAAAAGTTAGATGTCATAATTAAGTTTACAAAAATTAGTTCCTATAATTTATTTTGGATAGAGAAAAGTGAACCTTTTTTATACTAAACAGATTTTTTTTTGAATTTTGCAAAATGAGGGGAGGCAATTGAAGAATGGGGGGAATGATATTTAGAATCATGATTGAGATTTTTAAGGGTAAGGTAACAGTAAAATCAGCCTTCTTTTATACTACAGATACTATAGATGCAAACGCTTGTGCCCTGGGCTTTGTTAGGTCTTCTAGTCTAGCAAATAACTGTAACTCTCCTGACAGTCACTTCTTAAAGAGCAAATATTTACTGTATAATGTACCTTAACTTTCCAGTTTAGCATTTTCAATAGGAGAGAGAGAGAGAGAGGTTCTCGGGTAATAAAATTAAAATAAAGTTAGAATGTGAACCTCTTACCTAAATTGAAAAGTATAGCTCATGAAAAATGAAAGGTAACTAGATTCCTAATCATTTATAAACCACCGTTGTTAATGAGACACCCAAAAAAAAAGGGAAAAAAAAGAGTAAAAGTGAATGAAAAGAAAATTGAATATTCATTAACTAACTGAAAAGGTGGTTATCACTAACTCTTAACCCCATGAATCTCCTAGTGCTTCTACGAAGTATTGGAGTGAGCAAGATAGGCTTAAAAGAGCAAAAGGAAATAAAAGCAATGTCACCTAAGCATTAGTGAAGTATTATTGATGGAGGACAAGCTATCTCCATGCGGTTGAGAAGCAAAGGCCTAGCCGCCTAGGTCCAAGTGCTATGCATCATCAAACAAGGCCTTTTAATCTTTTAATAGGTGTCCTCGGTAGATTAGGATTAATGTTATAATAATTTAGCTCCTTTATGACCTAGGAAAGTAATTGGAAATAAAAGCTCGCCCCGAGATAATTGATCTTATAGGTATGTCCTTCGATCACTCACTTTTTCGATGAATACGAGATATCTAAGTCATACCATGGGCGGGAGGCGGCCGTCCCCTCAACGGCAAAAATTTCTTCATTGGAGTTTTGATTTTCGGTGTTCCGCCCCCTCAAAAATTTCCGTTTGTCCTAACCCTAATTTCTAATTTATTGGATTCATGATATGTTTCCTAATTTTTTATTTTTGTGGATTTCATTTTATTGAATTTGTGTTGTTTTGATGAGTAGTGGAAACATTTTTGAAGTTGGATGAAACCTTTTTGTGATTTTTTTGTGTTCATGTATTAAGAAGTAAGTGTTTTCAGGATATGGCTACTCCCGCTTAGTTGCCCAATCCGATATATATTTTTTTGTGGGCGCAGCCCCCGAACCACTTTATACTTTCGCCCCCTCCTCGAAAGAATCCGTCTCCGCCCATGAGTCATACATGTAAATAATTGGCAAGAAATTGGGTTCATCTATCAACAAAATTTGTTCTTCCATTTGAACTCATTTCAATAACTTTTTAGTTGTGTTAATAGGCGTAATAATTACTTTTGAAGTATTTCCCACATTTCCAATGAATTTTATGAAGATTGAGCCATGAATTTTGATTTGATTATTTTGTACAAAAGAATCCTGTCTAATTCACGAATTCATGGAAGGAGACTGAACATTTGAGTTAAGGTTGCGAGCTAAATCTTCAGGAGTTCCTCTCTGCAATTTTTTCCTCCTTGTGGCTGGAAGTTTTGTTGTGGTACATCTTTACGTTGTTTTCTCGATCACTAGTAAGTTGCAGACAGTGTTCAAAACGGTCAAATCTTTGATAATGAATCATCTATTCCCTAAATTCCATATTTTTGAATCTTTTTATTTGAGAGGAGCCGGATGAGAAGAAACTCTCACGTCAGGTTCTGGATTAGAGATGGAATTCAAACCATAAAATTTCTTACAATTTCTTTCTTGGAATTCATTTCATCAAATTCCTTGTTTGTTAAGCCCCTCAGTCAACTAAAATCAAGAATTCCGCTGGGAAGAACCAATCAAAGACTTTCATATTAAGGGAGGAGAACGTATTCTCAAAAAGAGAGTCTTACTTGCACTTATTTCATAATTAGTTGTTTTCTTATTTCGAGTCGTATTAGTTTAATTATGTCCTAGTCCTAGGATTATTAGGAGAATATTTTTAGCCTATAAATATAGATGTATGCCTCAAACTTATTGAGAGTTGATTAATAAAGTTGAGTTTGGCTTTTACCTTTGTGGTCTGCTGGTAAGGCTAATCCCTTGCGCTGGTAAGTGTGTTTTCTCTCTTTTCTTCTCTTCTTCTATTTCTGAAATTCTGCAGCCTTCTGCCATTAATTTATCCTACCCCAAGTGGGAAGAGAACTTTCATTTCCCCTCTCCCCCCCCCCACTGAGGCAAAGCGGGTTAATTCCGATATAGGGTCCTAACTGTTGCTCAATCTAGGAGTCTGAATACTTTCGGAGGCTAATTTCGATTTCAATTCGAATGAGTAATCTTTTCATAGACAAATATTTTACAGCTTGCTGTTATTCTGAGCCAACTTTATCAACTTTTACGCCTTTTTGCATGGTTAAGGTATGTAATCTTATGAGGTAGGAGTGCAAAACGTTGATTTGAACGCCAGACCACTCTTAATTCTGTCATGTGGTAGTTTATTTGTAGTCGAGTATGAGGAAAGGTTGATGCTTTGTCATGAGGCTGAACTCTTGTAATATAATGAAAATCAAATGAAAGTGCAAGGAAAACCATGGAAAAGAGAAGGAAACCAACATAGTTACATGTGGTTAAATAAAATTTCCGTCATCAAAATATTATCTGCACTAATATAACAGTTCGACTGGTGTTGACTTTGCTAGAAGCACATCTCGACAGTAATGCTCTTTAGTTGCTTCTAAGCCCATTGCTAACTTCTCAGTTTGAGTTCAACCAAATTTGTCTAGTCGTCATTCTTTTTTCCAAATCATGAAAGAATATAGGGGATTTTAATGTGTTCACAACATTTACCTTGTAGTTCATTTGCATCAGATGGAAAAGAATGCATATGCAGCAGTAACTTTCCATGATATTAAATATTTTGTTGGAATGCCAAAGTCTTGTCTTATTGTGATGTGTGATGCATCTCTATTAGGTGTGATACCTACGTTTCTCTTCTTCATGTTACCCTTCTTTTATCTCAAAGAACTTTTTTATCCAGTAATCAGATCCATCAATTATAAAATGCCGCAACCATAGTAGTCAATCCCGGATAGTGGCCGACCCCGAAAGTGGGATAGAGGGATAGCGGATAGCGGGACGGCCGCTATTTGAATTTTATTAAATATATTTTTATATAATTAATAGTCTAACACTATATACATATAAATACTAAAAAGGACAAATATTACCTAAAATTTATAACATAACATTCATAATAGCAATAAAACTCACAAGTCTTGAACAATAACACAACTCAAAACGCTTGAAGTTGCCAGAAATCACTACAGGGCTGCTGTTTAATTCTCATTGACTGGCAACCGTGTTAGACATTGCTGCTATTGCAAGTTTGGAAGAAAGAAAGAGATTCAGTTCAGCAAAACAGAAAATAGCCGACTGAAAAGAAAGAAATAAAGAAAGAAAGGAAGAAATAAAGAAAGACATAAAAAAGAGCCATTCTGATCAGAAAAACAGAGGTACAATGGAAGAACAGAGCAGGGAATACCGAATGAAAAGATGAAAAAAAGAAACAAAGAAAAAAAGAAAGACATAAAAGAAAAAAATATATACATTCTGTTCAGAAGAATGAAAAAGAGGTAAAAAAAGAAAAGCAATGCAGAAAGGGAGAAAAACAGAGCCTGAGAAGAATGAAAGAAAGAGAGGAAGAATTAGTTCAGAAAAGAAGAAAGAGAGAAAGAAAGGAAGAGAGAAAGAAGAAAAGGAGACTTACCAGCAGTTGTCTTCGTCGGTTGGTTGCTGATTGAAGGAGTAGGTCGCCGATTGAAGGAGCAGTTCTCTTTGCCGTCTAATTCCAAAGATCGGTCAACCACTGTGAAGGAAACGAAGAGAGAGAATGCCGATTCATGCCCTAATTCTGCTATTTAGCCTAGATTTACAAAATTTCCCCCAACAAAGTAAGGGGCTTTTAGTGATTTCACACATATCGGCTGTTTCCCGCTATAGTGTCCGCTATCCCAGCCGCGATTCGCGCTGCTACAGCCGCAACCAAGATGCGTCCCGCTATTTGAAAGCTGTAGCAGGGAGGGTCTCAGCTGGTCTGCGACGCCGCAATAGCGCCGCTATCGCGCGCTATTAACCACTCTGGCCGCAACCCTAACCTTGTTCAATTCTTTCTACAAAACCTTAAACAAATAAATTTCCCCTTTTCAGTTAGCCCTATTCCTATTCACATGTTTCAACTAGCCCATGCATGTATAGTGCGTCTGGGTGTCAAGTGTTAACTCTCTTTCACGTTTGAGCCCCATTAGCACAAGGAGAGATTAACCAAGGTGCATTGTTAAGTGTATTACACACCGATGGAGGGAAATAATTAGTTTCTTAAATAAAAGAATAATTTCTTAGAAGCGAAAGAACGCACATAAAAGGAGAACAATCCGTGTCCTCCTACAAGGAAGAAGGAGAAAAAGAAAAGAAACACATAATACAAGCCCAACATAAAGCAACTAAACATTCCTAGTTAATTGCCAAGATATTGCATTAAACATAATTTTCTACTTTAAGAATAAAAAATATATAATTAACTCCACGATACATTATGTTTATCTAGCCATGTTAACTGTTTTTCTAGATCCCTTGCATTAAGTAAATAAATTGCAATATTTGGCCATTGTCAGAAGTCAATAACGATGCTAAAATTCTCTTGATTTTTGGATTGTGTTCGTTTCGTTGTTTCACCGGAGTTCGTAAAGAGTTGGATTCAAGTGAAATCTTTTGACATGCTTACAAAATCCATCCATGTAATTATGTTTTTACTTCTTTTTTTTTGGGCTAACCGAGAGGAAACTCCTTCCATAGTAGGGCTTCATTGGACCCACCTATGGGGCTAAAATCCTTCGGGGTACCGAAGGCATCCCAGCCTTGGCAACACCACAAAACTAGTTGTAGCTGTCATTGCGAATCGAATTAGTGATTGAACACAAACTAGTCAACTGAAATCTGAAGCTTGAAGAGAGGGGCCAAATGTCGCAAGTGGGATATATTCTCCAAACTACTAAAGACACTGTCCAAAAAGGTCAAGAGAGCTTCACGTTGTAATTAGTGTATCCGGTAGAGCTTATTATATTAGTTCGATCTATTAGTCTAGTGGATTGATTCGCTGCAACTCCTTGAAGTCCGTGTTGTTAGGCAAGAGGATACCTCGATAAGTGATATAAACCCTTACTGAAAAAAAACTGGTTCTTTCTACCTTGATGATAGGTATAAGGTAATTAGCTTCTCCTAGGTCTTCCTACGGGTTCTTCGTAGTGGTTCCCTTCCATGCCTCAGTTCATAGGGGTTAAAGACACGTTCAATTACACTTGTTCCTAACCCTAAAACCATGTTCATTGTTGCCTGCATGGCTTAATAGATCAGAGATCTAGCACTCCATTCTGGGTGAAGATCATTGGTCTTGGATGTATGCTCACTTCATGGTGGCAACCAATGACCACTTGGTCTAGTGGTATTCTCTTCTCTTTCCTAACGGGAGGTTAGGAGGTCAAGTCTTGTCAGAGATAAATTGAGGAGAAATTATATCTTGTTGAAGATATTCTCGGCCATAAACCCTCCTTATTACTCTTGTAAGACATACTTAATCAATAATGAGGGTTTGGGGTAAGGTGTATGTTCCCTCTGCGTACGGTCAAAGAATGAATAATTTAAATTGATTGCAAGTGCTAGATGGAACAAAATACAAGCCTATCAGTCTGCGAGGATACCTCATCTGCATCCATCACTACACTTTCACCTGACATCTATTGTAAGGATAAAGGCTTGTCTCGCCACCTTTGCTTTACTATCGAGAAATTTAACAGTTTTAAATATGGTTATAATTTCTAGGGAAGGTGTAGCTTCCATTTATGCTGCCCACCTAGTTTCTGCTATCAAGCGTGCCTTGTACCGGCCATCAGACAATCGTTTAGTACGAAAATCCATTTACAACCAACTAGATTCTGGGCCTCAGATGGGGGAAGTTCCCATGTGCCATTGCGAATGAGAGCATCAAATTCCTCATGCATTGATTGTCTCCATTTTGGATCCCGAAGAGCTGCTGCAGCAGTCGACGGCTGAAGGTCTGATGTAAGGGATGTTTGAGAAGAAAGGGCATACTTGAGATTATGTTTGTGAATGTTATTTTTGGATCGGGTGGTCATTTGATGTTGGTTAGGTGGAATGGGATTCGGTGGTTCAGGCAGAGGGTGAGGGAGAGGCGGAGAAGGTAGTGTAGTAGGCGGCGGTGGAACGACAAGATCGGTAGGTGATCCATGAGTGGCCGAGGAAGGTAGTGGCGGAATGATTGAGAATGGTGGTAACCAGTCATCAGCTGTGCTTTCATTAGGGCGGGGTTCCACTGAAAGAGTGGTTTGAAAGGGAAACTCAATTTCAACAAAGTGGACATGACGGGAGACATATGCGAGAGAATGAACTGTCAAGGCATAGATAAGTGAATTACCTAGAAGGACTCAATGTCTAGACCGCCCGTCGAGTTTGTGAGCCACAAAAAATACAAGCGTCCGAAGACTCGAAGTTTTTTATAGTTGGGAGAGACTTGAAAAAGACGATAATGAGGAGAATCCATGGAAAGGGAACGTGTTGACATGCGGCTGATGAGATGTACCGCAGTTAAAAATGCATAGTTCCAAAAGCGGAGAGGCATGGAAGCATGGATCATGAGAGACAAGCCGATTTCAACTATGCGACGATGTCTTCTTTCGAAATACCCATTATGCTCGGGTGTGTGAAGTGGTGTAGTATGGTGGGAGATCCTAGATGATGAGAGAAACGAGGAAAGAGCGATGTACTCTCCCCCATTATCTTGGATTTTAATGTGTGCATCAAAGAAACGTTCCACTAAGGTTTTGAACCTAGTGAAAACATTGTGGACATGTGATTTGTGCTGCAGAGGATAATAGTACCAATATATATTTCGTAAAATGGTCAACAAAAATCACATAATACTTAAAACCATCAATCGATATTAATGGGGAAGTCCAAACATCAGAATATATAATTTCTAATGGTCTTGTAGAGACTAAAGATGACTCAAAAAATGGCAATTTGTGGCTTTTGCTAGGAAGACACGCCTGACAAGTACTACTCAATGAGCTAGCTGTAAGTGGGAGTTTAAAAATGACTCGAAATTGGATTGGCCGGGTGACCAAGTTTGTGATGCCATAACGAGAAAGGTTGGAGGGTGCTGAAGATGGCCACTCATACATACCATGCTTAATTGGTCCCGTCAGTAGCGTTGTTCCTCTTCGCAGATCCTTAACAAAAGGGGTGAATTCCACTGGCGCATTATTGGTTAAGCAAAATTGTGAAACTGAAATAAGATTCTTCATAAGGGGTGGAACACACAATAAATTATTAAGCTTAAAATTGTGAGTAATGGAGGGTAAAAGGGTGGAACCAGTATGGGTGATATTGTGTTGGGAGCCGTCGCCTTGGAGCACCTCGTCGGAGGCTGAGTACGGAGCATGGAGCGACAAATTTTGCAAGTCGTAAGTGATGTGGTGACTCGCTCTGGAATCCATAAGCCACGTCTGATCTTGTGGCAATGTCGGGGCAGTGAAGTGCGCTTGAGGCTGCCATGGCGTGAATGCCGGCGCGCGCGGAACCTGCGCATTTTTTGGCTGGAGCAGCAGCTTGCACGAACAGGTGACCAAACTGCGGGCATTGGAGGATTTTGTGTCCTTGCACACCGCACTGCGACTGTTGGCTGTGTTGCTAGGATCGGGGCATCGCCAGAATTGCAGGAGCAGTGGGAACAATGCCATTGCTGGCAGCAGAGAGAAGCCGGGAGTGGGTGCCGAATTTTTCCACTGCCGATTGCGACCTGGACCAGAGGCTGCGTTGGCTGTCACGAGAATGGAACTCGCTGGCAGAACGTTGTTTTGCTGGAGAAGATTTTCGTGGTTCAGTAACTTCTCATGAAGCTCGACAAAGGACGGAGTTGTCTCCCTTGCATTCATCGCATCGCCAATGGATTTGTAAATGTCGTCCAATCCATCCAAAACCCATTCAATCGGATCTTCATTGTCGAGAGGTTGTCCATGAATAGCAAGCTCATCAGCCTTTTGGCTAATGAAATTCATGTAATCCGAGATCGAACGGCCAGCCTGAACAGGACGTTTGAGTTGATCTCTTGTTTAGTATGGCTGCGAGACAGCTTGGCGTAGATGGTGGCAAGAATTTTCCCAGATGTCACGAGAGGTCGCGGCTGGATTGACGTGGGGTGCTACGGTTGCTGAAAGCGAACTGATAAGAGCGGCAAATATCGACTGATCCTGGCAGCACCACGATTCATGTGCCGGATTGACGACATCTTTGCCATCAACGTTGATCAAGCGTGGTGGTGGCGGCAGAGATCCGTCTCCGAGGAGCCGATAGCCATGGAGGGTTGCTTGAATGTGGAATTTCCAAGTGAGATAATTTGTAGGGGTTAACTTGGCTGCGGAACTGCATATGGTGAGTGCAATGATTGGGTTATTTGGGTCAGCAGGGTTGGGAAGGGTTTCGTTGTTCGTGACTGCTGCCATTGAAGAAAGCCGAGAGCTTCAAGGTGGATGACAAAGAAGGTGGAAGACGATGTCTTTTAACCACGAAAGCTGGAGGAAATTTTGGAGAAAAATAAGGGTGTGGATCGGTTAGCTTCTGATACCATATAAGAATATGATTTTGACTTGATTTCTATTCATCTCAAGGTGTATATTTATACATGATTGGGCTCCTATAATTGAGGAGTCGAGACTAATCTAGAACACTATATGTGCGTTTGGATGGGTGGTTTATTGATTTAGTTTTTGAGTTTTTGTAATGATTAAAGTAAAAGTAGGAGAGAGATGAGATAGAAAAAATGTGGGACCAATGAGAGAAAAATCAAAAATCAAAAAACCTGGGTGGTTTAGGGTGGAGAACACAACCTATATCATTACAATGATGATTATAGTCAAGTGCTGGTGTAATATTTTTCACTCATCCATTTTGGTGTATGAGCGATTTGTCACTCTTGCTATAGCATTGTTATTGTAATGACTCATTCTGGTGTGGATATTGATGGTATTGCATGTTTTTATCATTCTTCGAATGCGCACTAGAGAGATTTTCGTCAAGCTTGTTGGTTGCAATTCAGACACTCTTGCTGGGATATGTTATTACAGACTCATTTTGATTCTTGTAAGGATACAAGTCACACTGCATGTTCATATTACCAAGAATAGTATGGTATGCCCTCTATAATTTCGAAAATGCTTCAATTACGCTATTGAATGGTTTTTTCCTCCTGACCTTTGTAATTAAGATATATTAGGAACAATTAGGCCATGATAATGCTGGGATTTTGGTATTTTACTATCGACTACTCGCATGTAAGAATAATTAATAAAAACTCTTCAAGAGACAAAAGGTTATTTCAGCTTGAAGTGGGAGAACAGTATCAGTTGGTGCTTAACATCCTTGCTCCTGATTCGCGTTCCTGATTCTACTTCTTGTAACCCACACTAGCCTGATGGTTGTGTGGAAACCAGCACATGTTTAAATCTGATTGAGGGCTGATCATGGGAGCATGAGCTCTCCTTATTTTAGATTCCGTGACCTTCATTAAATGATTAAATCAGTACTTTTTGGCTTTACACCAAAGTTCTCTGTTCATTTGTGTTTTCTTATTCTTAGTCTTAAAGACTCCTAACCTTGTTTTCCATGAGGAATCCTGAAAGTCACCTTGTTTTCCATGAGGAATCCTGAAAGTCATAGTCTTAGTATTTAATGCACGATTTCACATTCTTTTATTCACATATTGTATTCTTTCTTAATGCATGGCCCTTCAAAGCCTGCAAGCTTAAACTTTGGTTTTTGAAGTATTACAAGGGAAAAGTTAATGCTTGCGAGTACAAATACACTTTACCATTTTGCATATCACTTGAAAATGATATCATCTAATGCACTTTTTAATTGGTTTTTTACAGCTTCATAGAGAGCAAGAAGCACATATACCGCTTAGTTGGGGTGGTGGAGCATTTAGGGTCAATGAGGGGGGGTCACTATGTTGCATATGTGAGAGGAGGTGCAAGGAGTACTGGGAAGACAGAAAAAGATAATGAAGATTCTACGTGGTATCATGCAAGTGACGCTTACGTGCGAGAGACTTCTTTAGAGGAGGTTCTCAACTCTGAGGCCTATATCTTGTTCTACGAGGAAATTTGAGACCGATATTTGAAAATTTTTTGGGTTTTTAATTTTTGAGAGTTTCAAGTTTCTAAGTTTGTGCGCCCCAAAATGAATAGGGGGTGTAAGATGGGGGCTGGAGAGGGATGAAGTGAGTGAACAATAGTAATTGCGAAATGTCAATACCCATTTTTTTGATATGCAGTGAGCTCCAAAATGGAGGTTCGTTCTAGATTGTTTTTGTTCATTTTTTTCCGCCGGACTATGTTTTTTGGGGGTTATATTTTTTCTGTTCCTCTTAGAAAATGGGATGCATGGGCCATTTTGTAACGAGGTTATTGAAAATTCGGGTTTAACTTGCATCAGTGATCTCCGGTGATTTAGCCGATTTTAGGTGTCTCTGTGATTTGGCCATTATATCGTGTATATTTTTTTTATTTAAATTCATCAAATATATATTTTTTTTTACTAGGTTGAATTAATGAGTTTGGGTATTATGGTCATTTTAAAATTTAGTTTATCAAATTTAAATTCTTTCACTTTTTTAAAATTTTTATATTGTTACGGTTAGTTATATTAATTAATATAAATAATTAAAAAATATTAAATATTATAAAGTATAAAAAATTAAAATCATGATATTAATCGTAAAGAGGGCAAAAATAATAAAGTATTAAATATTAATAAATGATAATATGGATTTTATTTTTTAAGTTAAATATTAAAATAATTTTTAATATAATTTTAAAATATGTTAAAAAAATATATGTTTCCTTCTACTCCTTCATTCTTATTTTGTTTTCTTTGATTTTCGTTTTTAGTTAAAAAATTATTTTTTACACGAGTGTTATACAAATTTTAATTTTTGAGTTAATCTCATATTAGGGCTTAATACTTTTGTGAGTTCACAAAACGAGTTTTTCGATTTCGAAAATTGCTAATTAGATCTTAATGGAAAAAAAAAAAACTCAATTTTGATTCCTGACCTATAAACTTTTTGTATAAGTAGTATATAATCGTTTTTCTTGTGGTTTCTTGTGGGCGAAATATCCTTTTGGGTTACTGATGTATGACCCAATTGCCCTATTAATTTCTATCACTTAAAAGTATCTTATATCATCCCTATTCAATATTAAAACTATACCATTGGATCTCTCTTTCAATTTTAACCAGTTTGACTGTACATGTGGTAAAGTAAATCCGACGTGACGCAGATTTAGAGTTTAGGTGGACAATAATTTTAAAAAAATAGAGGAAAGTGACAGAATTACCCTCATTACTAAAAAAAAACAATCTTTAATGATAAAAAAAATCTATTTATAATTTTTCTAAAAATAATTTCTAAAGCAAAACAATAAAAAAAAAAAAACCATCAAACACTCCTCTACCCACTACTAATCCAAACCACCGGCCACCATCCCCACCACCCCACCATCATCACGCCGCTACCACCACCATTGAACACCTCAAGCCTCAAAAATCCAAACCACCGGCCACCATCCCCACCACCACCATTGTAGAAGCCGTAATAAGACTACCATCTAAACTCCACAAATTGCTCATGAGCCATCAATATTTAAAATATACAGATAATGAAAACCAATACCAACACCCAATCGGTTTACATCACTGTCGCTGCCGTCAACAACCCTCTTCCCTCTTCCCCTGTTCCGAACTCAACCCCTCTCACCTCCGTCAAATCCTTCGCCCCAGTTTCTCAATAATTTCAACCTAACCATTGGTGCTTGTGAAATTGCAGCTCTATATAGAAAGAGACCTTCAGTTTTGGCCCTCTCGAGGCAGAAGCTTCCCCACCTTCCCGGAACATCGATTGAGGGAGTTGAGAAGGGTGGATATGTCATTTCAGACAACTCTTCTGGTAACAAGCCGAAAATCATTCTAATTGGAACAGGGTCAGAACTGGAAATTGCTAAGAAGGCAGATGAAGAGTTGAGGAAGGAAGGGAAGAAAGTACGGGTCGTGTCCTTTGTGATACGATCCAGCATACAAGCCGAGCCCAATCTGTTGTCCAATCCAATGTAGGTCGGCCCAAACGCGACACCAAAACTCCAGCCCGTATTAATGAGGAAGGAGTTATGCACAGTTTTTAGCAGTTATTTCCCATGTTCGCATGCGTTTAGTTAGTGGTAGAAGTATTCCCACGTTTCCAGTTTTCTAGCAAACAATAAAGTGCATCTAGGAACTTTTCTTTT
>JAOWAN010000054.1:2272556-2290441 GCA_028566635.1 Lobelia cardinalis | reverse complement strand
TCATTGTTAAGAGACCGAAAGGGCGAATTGGGTGCCTAACCCCTTCCCGATTCGTAACCTAGCCCCCGGACCTACAAGCTCGCACACCATCACTAAAAGGCTTGTGCTTCCGAAGTCTTGAATATAAACTGAGGTGGAGACTCTCAATCTTTCACATAAAGCACGAGCGGTCACGAATGAGAAAAACCCGTGCGCATGTACCGAAATTCTCGTCGCACCATTTGAACGAGAGGATTATCGTCGGGGTTCTCACAATATGCATTGAGATAAATACATATGTGCACCGTACGACTTAAAAATTTCGAAGAAGAAGAAGAAGAAGAAGAAGAAGAAGAAGAAGAAGAAGAAGAAAATGTGATTCTTCCAATCATTCATTCGGTAGAAGAAAGAAATGAGGTGCAGAATCACAATCGCCATTATGCAGTGGGTGATGGCGATCTTCAATTGGGTGGAAAAGGAGAGTGGAGATCTTGAAATTCTAGCGAATTGAGGAAGAGATAATCCCTGAAATGATAGCAGCGAGACATTCACGGGGTGGGTTTTGTGGGAGTGAGAGTTGAAAGAAGAGGGTAGTAGAGAGTGTGAGAAGTGTGTGGATGCCATTTTTCAGAGAGATAGAGAGAGAGCGAGAATAATAATAGGGTTTGTTGACGAAGAAGAAATTGTATACGAAGGAAGAGCAGAAGGGTGTGACAAGGTGATGGGCTGGGCAAGAGAGTGGGTGAAGGTTTTGCTGATCGGAAATGGCAGAGATCCCCAAGAATTATAGAAAGACCCCTGTTATGTTCAATCAATGGATCCAACTCGATAGAGATAGAGAAAGGGAGAGTTGGAGAAAAATAATTGGGAGATTTTTGAAAATTATATTTTAATTATTTTGGGGCAAAATCTGATCTTCAAAATCTGATTTTGAAGATTGAGATTCAGCTATTCTTGAATTATATTTTAACCTCTATTTATAAATTTAGAGAGTATAATCCGCTCTTCAAATAAGCACTCCGTGCTCAAAGCGTTTAGGCACTACATATAATTTGCACCTCATCCTAGCAGAAGTGATCCAAGCCTTAATTAAAAATGTAGAGTTAGAATATGAGTGATCGAGTAAACTTCCACTCGTGAAACACAAACCTAAATTAGTTCAGGGGGCAATTGTAATTTAACTTATAGCTGAGTGGAGGAGTAAACGTGGGATAAACGAAGCATCATATTTGCTGACATGTCAAATATTTATTCGATGAAATTTCACGTATGCCCGTGATACCCAGTTGTTTTCGGGGTCGTTGTACTGCAATTGCATCCTTGGTACGATCAGAACAGGGCACCATCTAATCTTCCCTTCTCCTGAATCACAGGGTCTGTGTTAGAAAAGGGCATATATAGCATTTTTCAAGAATAAATCCCACCATTTCTCATACTCTCTGCTTAGATCAGCCCACGTTTCGTTGCAAAATTTCCCCAACCCGATAGATCCATCTATTGGGTTTAGGACAGGAAAATATTCGGTGCTTTGATCCAAAACAAGGACAGGAAAAGAGACACATTTGAGGTCGAAGAGAAAAAATGAATATATTTAGATTTGCAGGGGATATGACCCATCTGGCCAGTGTGCTCGTCTTGCTCCTTAAGATCCACACAATCAAATCTTGTGCTGGTACCCTTTCTTTCCAATTATGTTTATGTGTGAGCTGTTTTCATTTGGGGTTGTTTTTAGTTGTTGCATATTGATGAATGCACTTTTGGGCATTTATCCTAAGATATAATTCCCATTTTTTTTAATTTATAAAATTTAATGATTGAGGGTGATGGTATGAAGTCATTTGGTGGGTGGAAATCCCTATTTTTAGATAGCTTGTTAGTAATGTGGTGTGTGCATGTGTGTGTGTGTCAGAGAGAGAGAGAGAGAGAGAGTGGTGATTTAAGGTTGTGCTTTTAGATGGGCATGTAAATCTATGAGTTTCTTTGAGAATTGAGTTTAATTCATTAAGTAATTTGGTGGGTTTGAAAATGGTCTTTTCTCTTGTTATTGCTTACAAATTATTGAGGGGGAGTCATGATATTAGATTTAAGGATAGAGTAGGATGTGTTGAGAATGAGGGGGAAATGTGCAGGTATTTTCGCTGTTGTGTACTGAATTATTAGACAATGATGGGTTATGAACATCACTAAAGGCTCCGTTTGAAATTTCATTGGAAGAAGATAAATGATAGTCTTAGTTACACCAATACCACATTGTTTTGAATAGTGAATGCTTGTTGCAAGTGATCTGTTGTTGGCACTTTTCGTGTGTCCTTTATTTAAAAAAAAAAACGATGTACGACAAGGGACAATAAGGTGTGGGAGAAGAACTTGTATTGCAATGTAAAACCAGTGACAAAGGTCTTCGGTCAGTGCATAACTCATTCAGTCTTGGGTACAAAAGACACTTGAGCAGAGATTGAGCACTAGATTTGTAGTACTGTGCTTGTTGGATATGACAAAGATAAATGCTGTACAGTCTTAAAAAACGATGTACTCTACAACTTAACTATTTCTTTGTGCCTATTACTTGGGGTCATTACACGAATCATATTTGACATTTGATTCGGCTAATTCTAGGTCAAAGTACAAGCTACACTCATTCAAATCCTTCCTTATTATTTCTGTCAACATTATTTTTGCTCTTCCGCTGATACTATCACACTTCCTAATGTGTACACTTAGTAGTCGATGTTGTAAATGTCCAAAGAATCGTACAAACAAGGTACTCTATCACACTTCCTAATGGGTGATTGGGTACACTTAGTGGTATATGTTTGCAATTAAATCATCGTAAAACAATGTACTATGGCATTATCATACACATTTATTGCAAGGAACCAGTTGAGGTGCTTTGCATTTTTGTGTGATAATGTGAATGTGGAGACAAAATAGTTTTTTATTAGTAAATTCAGCATGAGATTAACAAAGGATAGAGAAATATAGCTAAAAGACAGTGGGCACATACTTTAGCATTGATGTTAAGAATAAGACCATCATGTTCGGTTGCAGCATATCTGGAGTGTACATTACTAATGAAGAAAAAAACGCGAGCAATAATGGTAGGCAAACTTGAAATTAAGATAGGATAGTAGAAAGATGATACTTTCAAAGAAAACCTGGTGGAAAATCTTTGCTTTTAGGTGACTTTCCTGCTTTGGTTTGTGTATATGTTAGGACTTTGGATAAGGACAGGAATTCCTAGTCTCTAGTGTGAAAAACCAACGTCAGGTTTAGATTTAGAAGAGTTAGAATAGGCCAGAGGTTGATAAAGTGGGTGGGATGGGCTCTGTTTCAACTGCCTGATACTCTCAGCATGAAAATTGCTTTTGTTACAGAAAATCAAATATTTAACTTGATGAACATCATTGCCTATGAAATGCATGAAACAGAGATTACTTGAAGGCCATCATTAACTATGCAATTGCTTTCTTGAGTAGGATTTAGAAGATATCATGGCAAAATCCTCCATAAATATGTGTAAAAAGGAGGAAAAAAACCCAGCAATAACTTCAGGTTCTGATAAACTTCACCATTGGTATTATTGCACTAAGTGGCTGCTCCAATAAAGAATCTTCAACCCAGGTGCACTATCTTAGCCTCTGCCATTGCAAAGAACACGTGTAACATGATTGAAACACTTTTACAATGTAGGGTAAACCGGTACTACTTGACTCCTCGATGACAATTCTGTTTCACGGTCTCAGAGCAAGAAAAATGCATTTTTCCCGAATTCAAATCCGGAAACTATCCTGGAGTCATCTTTATCTTGAAATCTAACTAGAGTACACAGACCATGTAGGATTTTCAAATTCTATTTAACTGCTATTTCATCTAATGCTGAATGGCGTTATATAACATCTAAAGAAGACGTTGATGTGAGTTTTGTGATGAGTTCCTGTAATATACTGAGCAAAGATGTGCATTTTCGGTTGTCGATCATAATTTGTTCTTAGCCCTGCACATATTGTGGTGTAAATAAAACTTCTAGTAGAACATAGCTCATATGTTATTTTTGCATAATGCTTGATTTTTCTATGTATATGAATGTGCTTCTCAGTTATTTATCCCTATGTTACATGCAGGTGTTTCATTGAAGACCCAGGAGCTCTATGCTCTGGTTTTTGCTACCCGCTACTTGGACATATTTACAGATTACGTCTCCTTTTATAATACTGTAATGAAGTTAATATTCTTGGGAAGCTCTTTCTCCATCGTATGGTACATGAGGAAGCACAAGATTGTTCGCAGATCCTATGATAAAGAACAAGACACCTTTCGCCATTATTTTCTCGTGCTTCCTTGTTTAATTTTAGCTCTAGTTATAAATGAGAAGTTTACTTTCAGAGAGGTATGCTGTATTTTCATTCGCTGATATTGGATGCTTGTTGCAAAACATTGATGTGCCATTGAATTATCTATTTTTATGTTTGTCTCTTCATAATTGGTGCAAAATGTTACTCTTTTTGATATACTTTCCGATGATGTGAAAATTCAGATTGCTTCTACGTTATATGCTTGAGCAGGTGATGTGGACATTCTCCCTGTATTTGGAAGCAGTTGCAATTCTTCCTCAGCTAGTCTTGTTGCAAAGGACAAGAAATATTGACAACTTGACAGGACAATACGTTTTCCTCCTTGGGTAATAAGTTTCCTCCTACATAATCTTTTAGTGGTAACTTAGGAAAACTTTTTACGCTTTATATTACTTTGTGTCCTAATATTTGTAGATGTACTTTTGCCGTATTAGTTAGAGCAGTTGTTCTTATTTCTTCACTTGTTTCTTGTTTTCCTAGTCTAGTACGGGGAGCTTTTGGTTTTCTCTTGTAATTATTGCTTTCAACTTTTCATTCTAGGTGATAAACTTAGCATAATATTGTTTATCTGTAAGAATATATATATATATATATATATATATAGTTACAAAAAGTCAATTTCAAATCCAAGCATATAGATTACTCCGTTCTTCCCTACGATGAAAAACAAAGGCTGCTTCACCCTTCTCATTAGAAGAGTCCCTTATGTGATTCTCACATGTGCTGCTTAGACTTCCTGCTCTAAATAATCACACTAATTCATTTGTTTCCAAGTCTAATCGTCATTCTAAAAAAAAGTTAAATGTATTGCTGAGATGTTATGTTAGTATGATCAATCTCAAGGGTAAGAGCAGTTTCAGAAGATATGTGACTTTTCAAGAGGGGACTCTTCAAGTGGGACAGAGGAAGCATATGCTTGCCTTATTTGTGGGTGAGTTTACATGCCTGCAACAACTTATAGTGAATCTCGTGTTTTGCATCATAATGTTAAAGCAAGAAAAGGGTTTGAAGTTGACATAGTAAGTAAGCGCTTATAACCTATAAAAAGGTCTAGAATGATACATTCTACAAACTTGTATTATAGTCTCTATAGTTCCATGCAAATAGTCATTTGTTGACATTTTTTGGTGAATTTGGTTACACTTTGACCTAAATATGCAAATGTATTCATTTTCTTAAATTATAAAAGTTGGAATTAATAATATTTTCAATATAGTTTACAATGATTGAAAAATTATCACAACTTGTGAAAGAGTGTTAAATTTTGATTTAATCAGTCTCATGGCGACTTTGGAAAAAGGTACATGGACTAAATGGTTGGAACTGAGGGAGTATAGTACTAGAGATATATAAGTACTCCCTCCATCCCAATGGAAGAGTCACACTTTGACTTGGCATGGAGATTAGAAATGAGTTGAGGTGTAATTTCCATAAAAGCCCTTTATTTGTGTGGCCCGTATTTATCTCTTACATAAAGGAGGGGTAAGGTAGTCTAGTGAGTTTATCCAAAAAGGAAAATGTAACTCTTCAAGCGGAACAGCCTAAAAAGGCAAGGGTAAAGACAGAGGGAGTAATTAATAGGTGCACTGGCACATCCTTCAATGTTTCGGTGCATGCTTTCTGGCATTTTAGTGGAAGCATGTGTTTTCGTATCTTTGGTGGAGGCATTGCTGCTCAGTGCATTCATAGGCTTTGGGAGGTGCAAGAGCTTTATGCCAGGATATGTGGGGAGCTACCCCTGCTCCCTTTACTTTTGGGATACATATTTTTGTAGCTTTTTTGTGGGCTTGCATAGGTACTTGTCTGCGAGTGATTGTAGAGCTGTGGTTTTCTAGGGCTTTTGTGCTTTTCTCGTTTTCCACTTTTTTGGAAGATAAGCGCCTTGCACTCCCCCTCAACATACGCCTTCCATTCCTGGATAATGTTTACTAATCCAATAACACATAGTTTATTCTTTCCCGACTTCAAGACAATTAACAAAGCCAGTAAACCACAGAGTAGCCTTCAAGTTAATTGAGATATGCAGAGTGTTATTCAGGAAATATATATCTTTCTTGAATTTCCAACTGGTCTTGCATATATTTTAGACATTTATATTCTATCCCTTCGATGATAGCTTGAAAATAGAACTAATCCGAGGATTTTGAAGTAATGTGTGTTAAAAGTATTTTTACCATGAACACCTCAATGACGAATGCTTGTTGAAGCTTAAACCTAATCTTTAAGCTGAGCGAGTGTGTATTACGATGTATAACGACTTCAGGTTGTTACAAATTTGGTGTAACAAGTATGCGGAACAACGACAAAAGATCAAGATCAAACAAATACAAACAAGAACAAGGATAATTGAGGCTCTGCTGAATCAGTCTGCGTCATTGCTGATGATGATCGGGTATCAATCACGGATTACAATTAACACTCAAACCCTTGTATAGTGTTTACATCGTAGACCAGCTCATGACATTTCTGCCAAACCCTAGGAAGAAAACTATCCCCCCGGCAGTCTTGTTCCGTTGTGGTATGAAGTTACAATAGAGTCCCCAGGGCTTTAGGGTGAACTATGGAATAATGCCTAGACTTATCACAATTGGGCACGACGTTCCATTGTCCTGTTTGTAACCCCCAGCGCCTAGGGTTAATTAGGGGTGAATCACATATTAACGCTTAGACTTATGACAATTGGGCATGCCGTGCTCATGCGCCGGTATGCCTTGCCACCTAGAACCATGACATGCCTTGTAAATTGCAAACCGCTCCAAAATCGAGGTTGTACACAATAGAGGTTACAACACCTCCAGCCATGTCCTCTTGCCATGTTGTGTTCAGCTTGCCTAGCATGCTGTGTCAAGTTCTATATCTCTAAGACTTCAATTCTGGCTATCCTGGGCACTAGGCTCCATTTTTCCATGCAAGTTAAATCAAATCAGAGCCATTCAGTTTGGAGTGGACTAGTGAACTCAAAATGCTAGTAAATCCTTCTAATGAATAGGGCTAACGATTTGGTTTCCATCTCACTTTATTATTGCTCTTAACTTTAATATGTTCAATCTCAGTAAAGTTTTATGTTCAACCTTTATGATAGCTAAATCCTGCATCATATTGCTTACTGTTGCCTCTACTTTTACTGGCATAAATACGTACTCTTAGCTCAAACTTGAAACCTGCAATCCCATGCTTTGTAATCCATGTACTAGGTTGCACCAGTATGACACCTTGAAAATAATCAGCTCCACTTTTTGAGTGTTAAGAGTGAGAGTGGAAGGAGATTCTTCATGTGGCTAACTAGCTAACTGCTAATTAGAACTCTTAGTTAGTGTAGGAGCTCATTACTCTCCCTGTACCTAAATTAGCATCACTTGTTATTTTTTTAAAAAAATTGTTGCTTTTGTTAAAAGAAATTGTCATGAATGGGTGTCACTTGCCTTAAGCGAAACTGTCCTTTAATGATTTTTATTTTCCAAAAGTCAACCTCTTACATAGCCAAATTTTCCTATGCAGAATTATGCTTCTAATCCTTTAGTGACATGTTTCATGATTGACAAGTGAATATTTTCATTTAAATTGGTTAATAAATTTTGATACAAGTCAGTAAAAATTATCCTTCACTCATTTTAGGAAGGGAATATTATTTTCCTAATTCTCAGGGCTTTTATGCTATTTTGATTAAGTTTCTTAGGATATGTGGTCTCATGCCTGTAAAAGGACTCATTTTGTTATAGAGTTATTTCGGTTGGAATTGATGAAACTGCCTGTGCTTATTGTCGGACCAAAAAATGGTTGTCATTAAAAGGTCTGAACTCGTTATACCTTAGTAGAATCTTCTTTCTATCTTCTTGAAATTGCTCCTCCCTGATCTACAAAATTTTCTCCATAGTCATAGCAAATGCCATACAGAGATACTCCAAGAATGCTTGATTGCATTTATAAGTTGCAGGTTCCCAGAGGCCTATGAATAGTGAAATGTAGCGAAAGGGGAAGGCTGTGAAAATCTTTGTGTGATGATCAAGGAAAAACTAGAAAATAGGTAGGACAAGATTTCCTTCTTTCTAGAGATGAGACTCTTTTTGGAGTATATCTGAATGGTTTGAGTCCAGAAATATTTGCACTACTTTTCAATTTTGAACTAATTAATACTCCCTCCTTTCCATTAAGAATACTTCAATTTTCCTTTTCGGTTTGTCACAAGAAAAAAGTCCCATTTCTGAGGAAGGATATAACATTTGTAAAATTATTAGGATTGATGAGTATAACTACAGTTTAAAAAGTTTGACTTTCAACCAAAACTTAATATTATTATTATTTATTTATTTGGAATGGAGGGATTATGTATGTCAATTCACGTGCCTGTGTTTTCGGGTATTGACCATGCACTGGAACTAGACTGGCTATGTTGGCTGCTTTTAAAGATGAATTCAGCTAGTAAAACGGACCTGGAAAATTCCTGCTTGCCCTATTTGTAACTACGTTAGGTGAAGCAGTTCAAGAATTGTTCAAAAAGAATTAAAATCAGGTTCGGAATAAGCTAATAATTTTTTGAAGTTATAGGCAGAGCCTATGGGCGGTTAATTGGATGAGTTAAGTAAATAGAAATGGCCAGGTGAGTGGTGAAAATTGTTTTCTTCAGATGTCTTCTTTTAAACTTACCCTCTCATCTCAGCCCATTTCTCTATTGGTAATATCACCCAACACCTTTACTCCAAAATCCTACTTTTACTCTATTTTCTTTTTGATAGGTAAAATATTTTAAGCACCAAGGGGGGGGGGGGGGCTGCACCCCTTGCATGCTAGGAGTATATGCTAGAAAAGTCAGAATTATACCCTTATAAATCAGCGAACCTAACAAAAATCATCTACACACTTTCATCCAAAGATTCCCCAAAATGTCAACAAGCTATCCACCGAGTCATGTCAGGTAATGACTCGCTCAACCAAAAACGAAACAAGCTCCACATTGACCTCTTGATTACTGAATTGAGTTCTCAACTCCCTAAAAAATTCTCCTCTTTCTCTCAATCCAAATACTCCAAATAAGGCTAAGTAGAGCTGCTAGCCATCTATTTTTTACATGCTTAGTGACATGAATTCTGGCCACCTGCCCATCGAAGGGGCAAACCTGAAATTTCTTCGGAATGAGCAACCCATACCAAAAAGTGGAGGAAGGGTACTCCACAATTCCATGGAACAATCACAATGCAGGAGTAGATGTTAACCAATTCTACAACCTTTTGCACATGCAACACCAATCAATAACTATTTGTCCTCCTTTCCTCAAATTATCAGAAGTAATCAGCTTCCCTGTCTGCATTCTAAACAAAAAAAGCTACCTTGGCAGAAGCCTTTGTTCTCTACACCCCCTTCACGGGACCTCATTGCTAGGTTTTAACAGAGAAGATTCCACTGTTTAAACTTCCACTATAACAAATCCTATGTGTCTTTTGGAGTACCCACTTGCGACTAAACATTCATGAAATTCAAGCATTTTCTAAAATATGAAGTAGAATTACATTTAAGAGTAGATCAGTTTCTTATTTTTGGCTATGGTTGTGAGAATATTAAAACTGTAATATAGGTCTGCGCAGCCTATATTGGCCTAACTAGAGCTTGGCAAGGGCACTAACCAGGGCTCAAACCTAATCCTCAGCCATTGCTCCACGCTTCACGCTCTCAGAAACATTCTAGCTGTTTTGTAGATGACTTTGAATGCTTATGCTAGGTACTACTTCTGCAATTGGTTGTATATTCTGCCCCCAACTTCTGCAATTAGTTGTATATTCTGTCCCATAATTCTGGTAGATAAATGCTACCTTTTGGTTGAGCAAGATATAAGTACCGAAACGCAAGCTGGAAAAGTACTTTGAAGGGTGGCATCTATTAACTGCAAAATTACTTGCAACTATGAAATTTTAAGTTGTATTGTCTTGTCTAATAATCTCTGCCATGTGGAGATCATGAAAGATGTGAGGAGTTTGTTTTCTTTGAGAAATGTGAATGGTCTAGGGCTCCGGGCAAAAACTTTATATGATGACTAAACTCACATAGGTCGGAGCATGGATTTCCATTGAGCAAGGTTTAAGATTTCCTAAATCACACCTTCTATGTTATGACTTGGCATTTGGTTTCCCCCAAGTGATGCTGAAACGCTTGTGAGAATGACGGAATTAAAGAAGTCGTTCTGGAACGATCGAAGAAACCCTAGTTTCATGAAAGATAAAATTTCTACTAAACCCAAGCTGATTGCCAAAACGGCTTCTCAAAGTATTTGTAGGTATCATAGATTACAAAAACTGAAACAAATTTAAATGAGAACATAAAAATTCCGTAAACAACAATGAAAACTCTGAAAGCAGTAAATTAAAATGATGTTTTCGCCCCTCAAACAATATCAATGGCTAAAATCATGCCCTGACCACTGCAAAGCAGTGACTTCTTATTATAATGTCGATTTGCATGGCACGTGCAAATTTCAAGCCATTCCGAGGCTGTGATTTTTTTGTTGGCTTGCCATACATCATTAAGCCTGACCCTCATATCATTGTACTTGGAGAGTCTATGAAGCATTTGCTTACTGCAATGATGTGAATGCGTGCCTGCCAGCTAGCGTGGACAATTTCAGAGAAGCAGTGGAACCTCTCCTAGGGTATCCCATTAACATTATGAAAGTGGTGTTCATATTATGATGCTCGGAGAAGTCAATTTCAATCTAAGTTTGATTTGCTATCTGGTATCATTTCATACTAAATATTATCTTGATTCAGTTCTGCATAGGATCATAAATCTAATATTACACTCCATAATCATTGCTTGCAGACCTTATTAGATATGATTCTGAGTTAGAAACTAACTGTATATTTGCCCCCATCTGCAGGGGATACCGAGCATTATACATCTTGAACTGGATATACCGCTACTTCACCGAGCCCCACTTTGTCCATTGGATAGGTATCTATCTCTCTCTCCCCAACGACCAAAGAACAAAATGAATAAACCGAAGTGTGTATACATCTTTTGCCAGCATGCTTGTGCATGCAATTTCACATTTTCATGTTACTCATGAGCATCTGAATGAGATCTTAATTTTTCCTCCGCCTCCCCTTTAACTGCGCTCTAGTAAAAGCTGTGGCTTTCTATTTATAAAGCAAACCTCGGTAATGACCTCACATTATACTATGCCAATGCTTGCAGTATGGATAGCAGGCCTTGTTCAGACATTGCTTTACGCTGATTTCTTCTATTACTACTTCCAAAGGTAATAGCTCTCTTTACAGTGAATGCGTGTGCTTAAACTTTCGTAAATTCTTGCATAAGATATCTTGAAATGGAAATTGCACAATGCTTAGCCATTTTTAATGTTTGCAGCTGGAAGAACAATGTAAAACTGCAGTTACCAGCTTGAGCTACATGGTCGTGTCAAATTACTCAACTATATATTCGTGTGGCAGGATATGAAACTTCTTTTTTTATTTAATTTTTCAAAGAAGGTAGATTTTTTTTTATAGATGAGACTCAAAATAGCTTGTGTAGGAAAGACCGATACTCGTTTGTAAGTTTAGCAATATTGACGTGCTCATTCACATTCTCATGCTGTGTTTGGTTCATGGATTTGCAAGGGACAACGGAAAACAATGAAAGAAATCATTGCTGCAGTTTTTGATTCCTCATGAATACGTGATTGGAACAAGCCAAGGGAGGAAGAAAAATACCTTACGTAACCTCCCCTGGACATTTAGGGAATTACAGATCACCTACTTCACTTTTAACCGGTAGTCAACTTGTGAAGCTTCCGAATGCCAAGGACTTGTACACAGAGGTTTACATTCAACGTCTCCCCAACGATTGGAGACAGAATGTATGATTTCATGGAAATTATATGGAGAGTTTTAGTCCATCCTAGTGACGAGTGTTACTTTTGATCATTATAATATACTCTTTCTAAAATATATGAGAAAAATAAAATAAAAATAAGATCAACCTAATCAAATTTCTTTTATTTTAAGCTTCATTACTCCTTTCAATTATAGGTTGTGTCATACTTTAAACAAGTTTTTTAAATTATATTTCTTCTTCCAAATACTCTATTCAACCAATGTGAGATATTTTTAAATCTTCAACCAATTATATACATTCAAAATTATGCATATATTCGCGCTCGTGGATCTTTGACATGTTCATTATCTATATTAGTCATGTTCATTAGTTTCAATATTCATGTTCATTCGCAAAACATTGGTATTTGCTGTGTATAACCAACTTGTTTATTAGCTATATTCTTTATGTTCATTATTTGCATATTTTATTTTTATTAGTTTCAATAATCATGTTCATCAGTAAAACATTGACTTTTGTTCTTTGTATAATCAACTTGTTCGTTAGTTATATTCTTCATGTTTATTAGTTATATACTTTATTCATTAGTATCAATACTTATGTTCATTGATTTTTGTTCATTTTATAACCGTGTTCATTAGTTACATTTTTAATGTTCATTAGTTGCATAAACCATGTTCATTTGTTTCAATATTCATATTCATTAGTTGCATACTTCATATTCATTAGTTTTAATATTGTGCATATATAATTGAAACTGACGAACATGAAGTATGTGCATTCACGATTTGTGATTTAATTTGCAATAAGCTCGACAACTAAAAAAAGGGGAAAGAATTAACAATATTACAAACTCGAAAGAAGCAAAAGCTTTAATTCCTCCTCACGATGACCTCATCACTACGAGCCGAAAAGCTTCACCTCCGTCTCAAGGCATAGTTCTGCAAGCAAAATCGATAAAGCATTTACTTGCTATTAAGCAAAGAAGAAATCAAGGGGATCTCCGAACCAAGACAGTTGGCAAGATTGGTCTGTGAGAGAGATCTTGATGATCTTAATGGAACCTTGGTTAGCGTAACAAATTAACCGACCAGAAAATAAATTATCGGCGATGATACATCGATGAAATAAAACGGATGCAGGAAACGACAACGAGGACAAACTCGAAAGTTCTTGGTCGAAGTTCATTGAGATTCGCTCCCCAGTTTGAACAAAGTCGATTGGGCAAGCTCCAACATCGATCCCTAATCTCACTCAACACGGAGAGGAGAAACCAAGGAGTCATCGAGAGAAGGAGAGAGAGAGGGAGAGTTGCGAGACGTAGACGAGGCAGATTTTTTAGAAAATTGAATCCCGCAAATTTAGGGAATTTGTTATTTTAGGGCGTGATTAAAAGTAGAAAAAGTGAGTGGGGAAAGTAAATGCGTGTTTTTCAGTTAAATAAAGGGGGTGGTGCACCAAGTACAGAGAGTGCCTGAGCTCTCCATATACCAACAGATGATTCCAAGGAAATCCATTTTGCCAAACCATTACGGCGATCAGGATCCACAAAATAAAAAAATGGGCAACCTTTGTGAACCATTTACTGTGACTTGCCATCAATACTAGATGATGGTAATTACGGTGGGATAAGTTCAGATGGTATACAGAAAGACTAGTCATTCCGAAGTAGGAGCGTCACTTCCCAAGTTGATTGTTTTATAATGACGAGATTAATTTTATCCCAAAATAACCACCTTAACTCACTCTTTGCTACTCTCATCATTCCATTTTAACCACCTCGTAAAATTATGGATTTATCTCTCTCTTAAACCCTAATCTCTCCTCAAATTAAGGGATTCATTTATGCATATGATTTACTGAATTCATGTGCATAAATTGAATTTTGCGTGTTCCTTTTAATCTACTAAGTTTTTTATTTTTTATTCAACATCTTCAAATCATATTCATGAGCATATATCATTATGTTTATTTCATAAAAAATATATGTTCGGTTGGTTTATTATTCCAGTTAATTAATTAATTAAACTATTCATATTCATTGGTTGGATTTTTCATATTCGTTAGGCTTATTGTTTATATTCATTTGGTATATTATTAACAGTCACATGTTCGTTGGAGTACTCTTCAAATAACTTGTTTATAAATTTTGCATTAGGTGTATTCTTATGTTATATTAGATATTTTTCTTTATGTTCATTTGTTAAGAAAAGTTATTATGGGTGATCGGATCTTCCTCATTAAAATGATCGTCTTGAGAGATGATTGGAAAGTGATTAGTGGCATAATTACATCTAGAAAGTAATTATGATACATTATAAACATGAATATATAGCAATAACATAAGATTAAAATGATCACCTAAGAGATTAATCACACTTGTAGAAGTAGTAAAAAAAGGGGATATGAATCATCATTAGTAGCATATATTATATCTGAGTAGTAATATTTGACGAGAAACTGAACGATGATAGAATCAAAGTCGGGGCTGTCGGGAATGTAAGGACGGGAGGCCGGAGAGAAGACATGCAGATACAATTTTATTCTCACACACTCAAAGTCATATGCACTTGAGCGTTGTTTAGTGAATCTGTTTTCTCTGTTCGCATTCTCTCCTAGTATATTTTATGAATAATGTGCAAATAGTTCGCGAGTGTTATATATATTTTACCTAGATCTAGAAGCAATGCAAACGTGAATTGTGTCGTTGTTTTGTCTAAGGGAATATGCACATCGTACTTTTCAACTTCATGCTTTTGGAGGTTGACATGATTAGTAAGTTCATTAGGCTTGTCTTCGTCAAATTCGGAGTTAGTTGGTCACTTTCTAAATCCAATATTGCATATGGATACAAGTTTGATTTATCCAATATATGGTTCCAGTGGTAGAAATGATGGATTTTTCATAGTGTGTTTGAACAATTAGATTTAAAAACAAACTTACATTTATGATCAATAAGATTTGTGTCTATTGACAATAGTGTTAATGTTCATTACATGTATTCTTGATGTTCATTGATTATTCATGTTTATTAAATTTATTATCTAAGCTTTTAGTTAAAAACATACACGTTCATTAGTTGCACATGTCATAGTCATTAATAACATGTTTCATATTTATTTTATTATGTATATAAATCGTAAAGGAATAAATATGGATTTAAGTCTAGAATTTTGCTTAATGATTCACTAACTATATGTTTAATGTTCATTATGAAATTTTTTCTCTTTTATTTGGCATATTATTCAAATTATTTAGTTTAGTTATTTATATTCATTAATTACGTTGGTTATGTTCATTAATTTCATTAGTGGTGTTCATTAGTATAATGGTAATGAAGAAAGAAAAAATACATGCATCTACATAAATCAGGAATGAACACAGAACCGTTTTGCAATAAACATAATATTAAGAGGAATTGTCCAACTACACTAATTTTCTACCCAGACCATCACAACATCAAATTCATCAAAACCATATTAGAAGTCTAATGATGCACGGTTTTTTCGGCGATCTGGTTGAGCACAACGACAGCAGCGATTGAGATCAGCGCAGTTATAGGACCTACAAAATCAAACACCGTTATTATGGGCAGGGGGTTTTTCTGCCAAAACAGTTCTAACGTGAGAGTAAGACTCAAGTCTGAGGAAGAATAAGAGAATTCACGGGAGGTTTTTGAGGGAAATAGAGTGTGTACCTTTGCATACAGGGATAGAGCCTTATTTATAGATTCTGAGGATTTTGAAACGTTAATGGAAGAGGAACCTTGGCCACCTTCCAAAATTACTTGGAATCCATATGTGGCAAGGATTCTGTTTACTCTTCGATAAGATAACTTAATCAGAGATAGAATAGGAAAGGATCCCCCGAGGATATTCTGTCATTAATGAAGACATTCTCCTTTTTGTACACGAACTTTCGAGCAAGATTTCTCGCAGATGTCAAATATGGTCTCATGGAGCTAGGCTCATAGCGAGGAATGAGATTAAGTTCACAGGAGGTTTCACCTCCCCCGCGAGGTCTTTTAAGGTTGCCAAGGTAATCCCTTGCTAGGCGCGCATTACTTGGTCTTATGAGGATTTAGGTCTGCTATGCGGGCTCTAATATTGGCCGCGCCAGGGAGGATCACTCTTCCTTATCTCGCGAGGTAAGATAGCAGAGGTTGTGCTCTCTGCGAGGTCCCAAGAAGGTCGCTAGATACAGAGCCTTGCTCTTAATATCTAGCTAAGTATGTATCTTCTTGATGGCTATGAGCTGACGTTCGAGCACTCTAGAGCTCCTTAGTCATCAATACTTTTTGGTATCTTCAGTAGTCTCTTGGACCTTTATGCGAGTATTTATGCTCACATGAAAGGACATAAGAATTCTTCTCCAAGCGACGAATATCTCACTGGTCGCTTGTGACGTTCAGAGTAATGTCGCAATTGTGACTTAATTATTGACACCGCAATCATTGATTTTGCCACCCATTTATTCCCACCTTTTCCAAATTTCAAAAAGGCAATCATAGCGCATTTAAATTGCAGTTTAAAGAGGTGCACGAATCTCCAAGATTCCTAGGTTCAAGGGATGTGACTGAACCATCCCTCATAATGGTTGTCTTTGATAATATTTTTCTTCCTGAAGAATCTTTCAAAAGCTTGCTCCATCTCTGGCGACGTTCTTTCTCCTCTATGACGAACTATGGATGGGGAGTTATTTCTCCTCCTCTCGTCGCGACGGACAGGTGATGGGGAGATATTCCTCCTCCTTTCATCGCGATGAGGACTTCTGCTCAAGGAGCGACCTCTGGCTTGTGAGCGACCTCTATCTTGATCATTATGCGCCTGACTTCTGGGCGGGGAGTTATTCCTCCTCCGCTCATTGGCAACAAGTCCTTGAGACGGGGATTTATTCATCCTACGTTCATTGGCCGTCATGACCAATCCTCCATCTCTACTTTTGGTCACTGATCTCTCTTGGCGACCGTGAGAGTTTGCTTCCTCCTCAACAACTGCATTACCTTGGAGAGGATTCATCTGCCAGCGAGGCGTCCATTGTGACCACTCCGTTGAGAATTTTCGGAATCGCTGAAGTTCCTACTCCTGGAGTTGGTCGGAAAGCCTCCTGCTGGAAGCATTATGTCCTGTGGACGAAGTCGAGCACTATTTGACTGTGCTGGGCGAGCTATTGCTTCTATGGCACCTCTGGCGTTGCTCCCCTGTTTGCTCGAGATAATTCCTTAATTTCCTGTTCTGTGGTGATCATTGCGGCGAGCATATCTCTTCGCCTTTGCTATGCTGCCAATCTTTCCTCAGGAGTTCCTGTAATGTGTTAGTTCAACATCTTTGATTTTCTCAACTCCATTCCTATTTCGTAGGCTTTGGACCCCTCCTTTTTTTAAGAAAGTATCTTTTGGGCCCATTGCCCTATATGCAATGTCATAAGCTTATCTCACATGGTTTCTCTGATTTTATTTCAGATAAAGGATGCTTAAAAGAAGTGCATTTGCTTAAAAGCTTAAGCCTATGCTTAAAAGGCTCAGTCTGAGCTTATAAGCTTGATAGCTTACGCTATTGCTTAAGCAGGAAAGCCTAAAGCTGCTTATGCTTATGCAGAAGACGCAAAGCTGCCCACGTGATTGCTAATACGCACTGAAGCTCAAAAAGTCTACAGTCAACAATCACAACGGCTAGAATGAAAATTGGTCAACAAGAAATAGGCCCTCTCATGAGATAACGTTTCTCTATG